>JACGTP010000069.1:183475-348475 GCA_023678845.1 Mischocyttarus mexicanus | reverse complement strand
ATTTTTTATATTTTTTTTTTACTTTTCTTTTTTTCAAAAGGTTTTCGACAAAACAATCGAATCAGAGAGGGAATGTTATTTATTTATTTATTTATTTATTTATTTTTTTGTATAATGGACGAATATTTTAAATGAAAAGACAGTCTTTAATCATAAATATTTATAAAACAATTCTTTCCTTTTTTTTTTCGTTTTCTGTTTCTTTTTATCGAAATCAAGATCATCGTTATGTATATGTACACATGAGAATTGACTATAGTTGCGTCAAGGTTCATATAAACTTTGTTCAATCAAAAGATCAAAGGGCAATCTCATTTTCTCAATATATTTGGTTAAATAAGTATCGAATAAATGCAATCTCGTCCGTTATCATCACGTTATCATACTTAACAAAATGAATAATGCGAGCTTTCGAAGATGAAGTTTAGAAATTATATTAAATCGTCGATCGTTCTCGCGTTGATCGCGAATATTAAAATTTTAGTTTTATATCTTGCAAAAAAGAAGGCTAATAGATCAAAGTTAAATCGATCGTACACCACAATGTGCGAGAGGAGATTTAATAAAAAGACTTTTTTTCATTTTGTTAATTTATCTATACACGCGCAAATATATAATCGAGATAATCGAGATAATCGAGATAATCGATTAACTCGAGCAAACAACGATATTTTCTTTTTCCTTTCAGCCGACTTTTTTATATTTTTTTTAATTTTTATTCTGCGTGTTGGTTGCGTATATGTGTGTATGTAATTTTTTCTTTTGGTTCTCTTTCTATCTCTCTCCTTTTTTTTGTTTCTTTTTTTAGTTAATTTTTTCTAAAAACACTTTAACGCTTATATCAACTAATTGAACTGATATATCACGAAATTTGTATTTTTCCCAGGCCTCGGGGCTGTTTCGCGGTTGAAGTCGAAGATATCACAAACGTCGCGGTGTGTTTATTCTTTTATTTAGAATTGTTTTAGTTCAATTCTTAAGAAAGTTTCAAACTCATCGACGAATAATAAATGAGGTACGTAGAAAAATTTTGAATAAGAAAAAAAGAAAACGAATTAACTGTGACTTTACGCGACTATCAATTACCGTCCGGTAGAATATTTCGTTTAATTAATTAATCTTTTTTATTTCATTTTCCTTTCATCTATCTTTTTCTCTGTTTCTCTATTTTTCTATTTGCACGATCGATCAATAATATTCCTCGAATTTTTGCGACTATCGTGTTTTGTTTACACGTCGGGTTTACTCGCTCGTGATGCTAGGATAAAAAATAAATTATCGTAGTCAATCTTACAACGCGCGGGGAATAATAATATTAAAAAGAATAAAAAGGAAAAAATACGAGAGTCTCGTCGAGTCTTCTTCTTTCCCAAACGTTTCGATATTTTTCTTTTTACATTTGCTATTTTCGTTTTTTTTTCGAGACGAGTTTCGAGAACTTGAATTCGGACGAGAATTTCAGTCGGCGAAGAAACTTCTTATCGTTCGTAAGAAAAATTTCTACGAAATCGAGAATAAATCTTTACGATATTAAATAATAATAATAATAAAATAGGAAATAGATAAATATGCGTGTATGTGCGAGTATATAAATCGATGAGTTGGAAGATATCATTGCAATAGAAAAAAAAAAGAAAGATTCGATCGTAGAGAAAAATCGAAACGTTCGATAAGATCTCGACCGACAGGATGCGAATGAAAGTAAGTTCACTAATCGTTGATAGATGATGTCTTATTATCGCATTAAAATTGATCATCTAACGATGGTAAAATGTAAAGTAATCAAAATAATAAACAAAAAGTATAATAATAGAAATAAAAGTAGAGTAATCATAGTAGAAGAAGAAGAAGAAGAAGAAGAAGAAGAAAAACGAAAGGGAATTATTTTAGTCTTCTCGTATTGCGCGTTTGGACTGTAAATACGGTCAGTGAGTGAGTGAGTGAGTGAGTGAGTGAGTGAGTGAGTGAGTGAGTGATTACAAAAGCGACGATAATGACAATGAGATAATGATAACGTGATATTGCGAACGTTTTTTTTTCCTTTTCTTTTTGAATGTATAGATTATAAGTATTAGATATATATATATATATTATATCCATTTTCCATCCACGAAAATATAGAAAGATAATCAGCTATAAGCCGGTACGATGATGCGAAAAATATCCTCCTCCTCCTCCTTCTTCTCTTCCTCTTCGAGGATTAAAGTACCCTGTACGATTTGGTGACACACCCCCGCGATAATCCCTCAACAAAAATACCTTTTTACTAATATTGCTACGTCTATTAGGATGATGAGATTCGAATAGAGTAATTTATATGAATTAGACAGGTCTTTTAAGTAGTCGAAATTCATAAATGCATTCATTCATTAAAGTCATCATCATCATCATCATCTTCATTATCATTATCTTCGTTATCATTATCATCATCATCATTATCACCATCATCATTATCATCATCGTCGTCACTGTACTGGATAGCTTTCGCTTTATTTAGACTTTGTTTCATTTTTTTATTTGAAATGTTCCTTTTTCTCTTATTAGTGTATATCCCATTGATTAGTATCTTTTATCGTCCGTCCCTTAAGGCTTGTCGTCAGGCTGTGGATTCGTTCGGTTCAGAGTGGTGGAGAGTGACAGTACATTTATGTAGGTGGCCTACGGTGAGCGTACGGTAACGAGAGTCTTACTATCGATCGGATTATGCAATGTGAACACACAGTGACGTAGTTGCGCGGTACTGCGTACAGAAATATATTATTATAGTCTTTTAGTTTCGATAAAAAAGTTCAGTTCCCTCCTCGATTGATTTCCTATTTCGAGGTGGCGCACTCTATTAATCTTTCACTCTTTTTTTTTTTTCTTTTTTCTTTCACACTCTCTCAATCTTTCTTAATCTTTCTCTCTCTTTCTTTCAAGATTCTCTCAAAATTGTCCTTTCTTTCATATTTCCAAGCGTTCCTTCTCTTTCGTATCCTTCTTCTTCTTCTTCTTCTTCCTTATTTATTTCTCTTACTCGTTCAAGTTTTTATCCATTTCTTCTATTTACCTTAATTTACCTTTCAAATTTTCTCTCTCTCTCTCTCTTTTTCTATCTCTATCAATTTTTTTTAATCCTCTTTCGTTTTGTACAACGCAACGAACACATACATTTATATTATTTATATTATTTATATGTATATATCTGTATATATATATATATATATGTATGTGTATATGTATATATATATATATATACGTAGATATATATATACACTTCTTATAGTTATATCATACATACATAAACAAAGCTTTTTTCAGCCCCCTCTTTTTCTATCTCTCTCTTTCTCACTATGTACGAGTCCTTTTGGGAGATTGTTCGTTTCTATTTTTTACTTTTTTCCATCTATCCTCTTTCTCCCTTTTTTAGGTTTTGACTTTTATGTATATATATATATTATATATTATATATATATGTATATATATATCTTTTTTCTTTTATGTATATGTATGTATGTATGTATGTATAGTATGTATATAGGTAATTCAGCTTCGTTTATCGTGAGCTTTTTTATTTACTATCTTTGAATTGCTGAGTTCAATAGGAAAGGAACGTAGAACATTTTACTGTCGAGAAGTAGAGCTGCCGCTGATTGTACCTGAAATTTAATGAACATAAACATAGAAATATTTTCTAAATTCCTACCGCAACTTTTATTTTGTGAATATCGATCAAAAGTATTTACGAATCCCATTAGATTCGTTCGTTATTAATTTTTCTTCTTTTACTTTTTTTTATTATTATTTTTTTTGTATGACTAATGCGTTTAATTACTTTTAGAATGAACATTTTTTTTTTTCTACGTAAATGTATATCGTAATTATTTCATATATCTACGAGATATCGTTAAAAGATAAAACAGATGAAATGAAAAGACCATTATAATATGTTCTATTTCATGCCTCGTTTAAACTTACTTCCGGCAACCTGAGGAGTAGATCTTGAAATCTACGTGGATGCTGCGGCGCACTGTGTTCGACGAAATTTCGCAGACAGCTCATGTACCGTTCTTGTATCTGATCTAACTCCAGTGTACTTTCTCGTGCTAAGGATAATACAAAATAATATATTTAGTATGTTTTTCTTTTAGCGTAGCATAGTATAATATATAATAGAGATTTTTTATTATTACAATTAACACACAAAAAAATATATATATGCAATTATGAAAATAATGTTATCGCTATTAATGCTTACATTTTGCATCTCCAATTGCAGCATTATCAAAGGGAAAAAAAGAAACAGATCACCTTATGTATTATGCGTGATTACCGTATACCTCATTAATTCATTAATGAATTATTCTAAAGATATTAAAGTCAAGTTGGTCACGTTAATTTTAATTTACACATATATTTACCTTGCGATAGCATGGTGATCACTTTTAGACAGACGTATTCCTCCATCCTTAGCCTCACCCGCCTGAACATAAGCGTGCAAAAAGTAATTCTTTCCACCATGAGCCCTACGTCTTGCCGTAATTGGTCCATGGTTATTGGTTGGCCCATCATGCTAGTTAGGCACGTTTGGAGCGTATACATGTTGTTGGAAACCTGTTAAGAATAAATCATTATATTATTTTTGTCTATTTCTAATGCTACGACAATAGTACATATAGTCAGGTCGATTAGTTAAGAAATTCAGAAAAATACATTTAAACATCTGTTCAAAAGTAGGTCACTGGTAAGAAAAGTAGGTCATTGGTAGAATTTTCATACGAACTCATAAGCGAATTCTAAGAAATTCGTTATATATGAAATACACATAGAAAAACATTCCTTAACTACTGGCTTAGTCGAGCGTTTAATGTTTTGTTTATGTTCGGTACTCTCCGTCACTTCTCGGCCGATGTCAACAACCGAACGTTGTCATTTAAATTCTATTATGAATTTCGTCGTTAGATTTGATATTGACCTTCGTGTATGTTCGGTACCTGTCGTATGTATTCGTAACTACTTTTCTTAATAATCCTTAGTCTTCTTCGAGCGTCGGAAGGAATAACAACGATATTAATTAAGTATGTGATTTATTTCACGTCGCGTGTGCGTGTATTCTTCCTATGCAAGTGATGTGCATATGCGAGAGTGTGTTTGTGTGTAGTATTGAAAAGTGATATATACCATACATGGATACAGTACAATTATGGATATGGATATGACAGTATTGGATATAAAGGCAAAGGTAAATCTAAGAGTGAGTTTGACCATAATTTTTAACCTTTTTAACATTTGTAACGTAGAATTTTTTTAATCGAACATTGCATGATACGTGTCCATAATTCGCGCGAATAACTTTCGTTGCATTCTATTGAACTTGAAAGGATTTGAAAAATGATCACGTGTCAAATTTATTTCATAATAATGCTTAATCAACTAAACCTCGGCAAGTAACCGTCGTACTCTCTCTCTTTTTATTTATTTTTCAAACACTAAAGTATTATTTTGTATTTTTTGTTTTTAAATACAAACGCGCGTCTCGACTATCTGCCGAATCGAAGAAACACACGCATACATTCAAACATTCATAGTTCCTTATTTTATATGACTCATTTCCTCTCTTTCTCTAGCAACTACTTTTTTTATCTGTTTTATGAATAATTATTGAAAACACCTAAAAAAATCATTGTTAAATGATTACATATATCTTTTATTTAAACCTTATTAGACGTGTAAAAAACAACTCACCAAAATGTCATTGGAATCGAGTAACTAGTTCACGAATACATACATTCAAATATACATAAACATTCATTTATATATGAGCTGTTCATATAACAAATTGATTAACTCGACTTTTTTTAAAAATATTAAATTAAAGTGGCAAAGTACTTGGGTATAGTCATAATTTTTTATAATTATAATAAATTTCCCTAATAATTAAGATTAACATCATTAAAAGAGAAACATTTATTGGCCGCTGAATGATAAATAATTAATTTCAGAAGTCACTTTGAATAATTTTATACTGAATTGTAAATTGTTGCAATAATGCAACTCAAATGCACTAGCAAGCCATGAATGATTAACCAAATTATAAAAAGGAATTTTAAAAAACAATATATATTATTTTAAACAATAATATTAAATTAATAATAATACAATTAATAATATTACAATTAAACGAATATACAATATTATTATTGCATTTCTCCACTCTTTGTTTTATGGAGTTAATCAATTTGTGCAGTGAACGACTTATATGTGCCCATAATTATGAAAGTGGTCTAATTGTAAGTCATACACTTCTTGTTTTGAGATATTTAATAAATTGCATTTGATTTTGTATTTGAATTCCATATAATGTTGAAATTACAACCACTATGTAATGGTTGATTTTTGACAATATCGTCAAGATTACATTGAATTAATTTAGTTTAAAATAATGTCTTGTCAAATAACAGATAAACTCTTTTTTTTTTATATTTTGATTTAGACCACTTTCATAATTATGAGCACGTATATAAATTTGTCGTTATCCGAGTGTCTTTGAAAATTCGATTTAGTCAACGAAAGTTGTTGGGGTGACGTGCAACGTCATGTGATATATATATATATATAAAAGAAATAATTACTTCTTGCAAAAATTCCTCGTCCGTTCCATCCGGGTTAACATTGACGAACCTGTTCTGACTATGCATCGCCTGATAAGCGGAGGTGGTCAGCACGAGGAGTTCGTGCCATTTGTGAGTGAGCAGCCTCGTGTGAACTTCAACCGGCAGCTCAAGGTAAAACGGTAACCTTTTGGTCCACTGCACCAACTTGTACACTATGCTGTCTCCTATTTGACACAGCTTCTTATTTAAATCTGATTTATGGTTCAGCAGCTCGTCCATGTTCTGGAGAAACAAAAGAAAATACCAATCGTTAAGAAACGTTTCAATCCATTCTATTCATTTTTACTAATTCAAATAATATCGAGTATAATATTCGTTTTACAATAAAACTAAAAATACTTTGATATTTTGGTTTAATTTAAAAAATCAATGTAATAACCAAGAAACGTACACTTAACGTAGCAATATTTTGGAACTCGTCGCAATCTATGAGCGTTTGAATCATATCGAGGGTCGTGTCCAATGGAAAGGATCTATCCCTCGAACTACTAACGGCGTTATCTAGCCTCTGTCGTAGGTGTACCACCTAAAAAAAGAAGCAAATCAAATATTTTAATTCCTTTTTATCGTCCAATGAAAAAAAAAAAATTATTCACGAACAATACCATTTGAAAGATCATACAAAGTTTTTATCAATAACATCACGAATGCTCGTGTTCATTTCCAATTCTCAGTCGTTCGAAGCCGGTCGGCCTTTCACTGACCTTTTCAGGGTACTTCCTCGAAATACTTCCTCGAGGTCGGTATTCTTGGATCGTAAGAGAGGGGAAGGGAGAGAGAACGAGTAAAACAAGAACACGCGGTCCTATAAAATTATGCTATTATATAAAGGAAATAGATTCGAAGATCGTCCTATAGAATTTCCCTATTTGTTTTTTTTTTCAATTAAAAATAATTAAACGAAAAAGTATATATCCAGCTTGATTCTAACTCGTAATAAGATTTTTCACGCACCCTTTTGTATCGTGGGAACATGATGTCGCGTGGTTTGTTGACTGAAAGTGCTCGAGGGTGGTGAAGAAGAGAGAAGGGGGGTTAGAGGGGTAGGAGATGGTAGTGGTGGTGATGATAGGGTGGGAGGATAGAGGAGAACACAGGGGAGAAGAGAAAGAGAAGGAGAAAAAGGCGGAAAGAGGCAGACGAAGGTGAAGGGGAAGGATGGGGTGGGAGGGAGGTAAAGAATGGTGAGAAGGAGGAGGAAGAGGAGGAGGAGGGAGGTGGAGAAGGTGGTGAGAGGTCAGTGTCCCTTGCGCAGACTTTCACGAGTTACGAAACGACCGGAGAACTGCCCGTCCTTGGCACCGGTTGCCGCTGATTTTCTATTGTCCCTACCCGATCGTCATCGTGCTGTTTCACCTGGATGATCCGGACTTTTTATGGATACCCTAAGTACGGGATCCGTTATTATGATATCTCATTTACGAGGCTCACGATACTTTAGCGGATCATAAGGTTCGTCGTCGTTAGAGAAACATCGGTCTTCCGAGTTGTAGTTGTTTGAAATTTAACGTTTATTATATTTCGTGATGATTGCATTTGCAAGAAGAAAAAAATATAAGGGAAATTGTTTGAGAATAGTTTAATGGAGAAAATCGATTATGTTTTGGATTTATCGATCGATATCTATCGGTATATCTTCGACGAGATAAATCTTTCATTCTTAAGAGAAGCATATTAGATATATAGAAAGGATAAGATGGTGACGCCGATGTTGATCAAGCTGGCTTTCGAGCGAGCTGCTGCTGCTGCTGCTGTTGCTGGTGCTGGTGCTGACTCTGTTCGTTCTATCTATTGGCTTTCGTAATGTGGGAAACCTTGAGGCTTGCGCAAGATAAGTCGTAAGAAAGTGAAATTGCAACGAAGAGTTCATTCATTTCAGGATCAACGTGTGATGGAAGACTGGAACTAGCTTTAACATACTCGCGCGCGTACGTACATGCGTGCGTGCGTGCGTGCGTGCGTTCGTGTGTGTATGTTAATACATCGAGTATGAGTTTAGATCAGTTTCTTTTTTCTTTATTTCAACGTGGATTAAAAATACTTAATAAGTTAATATGCAAATGGGTATAAAAATGATCGTTAGTTTGTAGATATAGGTAAAAAAAGAAATTCGAAATGCGAAAGCGTTTCTTCTTTGCGAAAGAGTTATTCTCAGGATTACACGTTTTCGGAATAGCATATTATTATTTTGATTATTTTGATTTATTGTATTTTCCAATAAAGAAATTTGAAAGGATCTTAGTGCGAAGATGATAGAAAAGTCGACAGATTGACAACGATTTGGAACGTCCGTGGTTCGTGTCTAAGAGTAAAGCAGCTGCTTCGAAAGTGAAAGTGAAGATGCCTTCGGGTAGTTCTCATCAGAGATCTCGAAAGAACGGATTCTACGGGTAAAGATCAACTTTTGTCGAGCCGCGCTCGATTTCTAACTGGAGCCAAGCGAAATAAATCACTTAAATTGCTAGCTTCGTATACGGAATTCTATGGTATCGGGGATCTTACCGAGAAAGGTTCATTCGCGTGTATTAATATCTGGTTCACAGAGAGCTATCCTAGCGAAAGAGAAAGCGATGTAGTTCCAATTGGGATTTTGACGTTCATCTTAAACGTCTATCTGCGTGTGCCGGTCGATCAATCAATATAAAGTATAAAAAGTAAGAATTGTTGGACATGATCGCGATGGGAGGTTCGTGATCTTACTTAGTTGACCACACATCGACCAATGAAATCTAAGTAGATCGTCAATTGACGTCATTGAAGTTGATTGGTCGGTAAGAACGATTTGTCATGAACTCGGAGAGATAATTGCGAGAAGAAAAAGAAAATATAAGTAAATAACAACGTTATAATCACCTCTGAAGGGTTGGTGAGAGCAATCTTCAGGATCGTTCCATTGACCAGGTGGCCCGAATGGGCAGGGTGACTTGGATGGCTGGGAGTAGGTTGCGAGTTGAGCGGATCGCCCGACGAAATTTTTCGATGATGGAGGAAGCTACCAGCTAGCTGTGCGTGCTGTTGCTGACTGTGATGCGCAGCCACAGCTGCTACCATGTGTTTGTCCAACATCGTCGGGCCCATGGTACCTTTATTGGCACCAAAGGATCCCGACCCGTTCACACCACCAACGTTACCGCCGCCACCCAGGCCACCCATGTTCCCACCGCTCATCCCACTTCCCTTGTTGCTCTTCTTATGCTTCTTGTATTTAACCTGAAAATCATAATCGTTGAATTTTCTTTTTTGACCTGCACGTACGAACCTAGATTTTCAATCGTTTTTTCTATTTTATTGGATAATAATATCAACCTTATAAAGATTATAAACGGCACCGGAATTTCTTCCGCCAGGCATCCGGTCTTCTCTAACGGCTTGCAGGACCATACCCTGTGCGATACACTTTTTGAAGCGGCAGTACTGACACCTGTTTCTCTGCGCCTTTGTGATTTCGCAGCCACCTTCTGCTACACACGTATACACTCGCCTATTTTGTACAGTCCTTTTGAAGAAACCTTTGCACCTGCAGCAAAATCGATCCATGTTCTTTCTTTTTTCTTTCTTCATATTCTTTTTTTTTTTACATTACTTCAAATCACTCGAAAAGTACGCAAGAAGATGTTCGCGACAAAAGAATGAAAAGTTTCCATTTTTAATCGAAACGATTCGAAGGGAAGAAGAAAAAAGTAAAGTTTTATCGTGCAAACGTCCTCTCGTTTCGTGTCAGACAACGAAGAAGAGTGAGAGAGAGAGAGAAAGATAGGTAGAAATTGCAATGTGGTCAGACAACGATACCCAATGGTGATATCCAGAGTTAATCTGGAGTATCCTTACGTAAATTTTCAAGAGAAATATTTTTCAAAGAATATTTCTTTCACCTTGGCTGGATATCGTCAGCTAGGGAGATGAAAAAAGAAGCGGGAAGTAGGTTGATAATTAAGAACTTGTACGGTGTGCTTGGAAAGAAAGTTTTTTTTTCTTTTTTTTAACTTTGCAACTAGGTATAGTTTATTTAATGGGAAGGAAAAAGTATAAATTGTTGGATAGTCAATGAGGGTTTAATTTGGAGAATACCGAGCATCTTCCATGGTTTAAAATAAAACGGGTTTGAAGTAAAATAAATGAAAGAGAAACTTACCCCTCGCACGTGATAATGCCATAATGCAATCCCGTTGCTTTATCCTCGCAAATCATGCAGATCATGGGCGTTTCGTCTTCCTCGTGTTCTTGAGGCGGTAACGGTGGGGCAGGTGGTGCAGCCGACATTGATTGCGAGGCCGCCTCGGACTTGATGACCCCGCCGTTTCTCACCCAAGGCTGACTGGAGCCCGATGCCGTCAAATTGAGAGCTTGCATCTGCTGGGCAGCCGGCAGTTGCGATAAATCGCCAGCCCATAGCCTCTCCATGTTAAGGGGTGGACCAGACGAATAGGAAATGGAAGGTGGTTTTCCTCTGGACTCTTGTCCGAGGTTTAGAAGAAGTTGCGCTGCCGATTCCTCCGAAGAAGAACAAGAGGCTGCCGCTGCTGTGGCCGTCCACGAAGCTGCGGGTGGTGGTACAGGGTCCGTGGGTGGCGTCGTCCATACCATCGTTCTAACGCCACCGATTTCTCCCATTAACACCGTCGGCGATGGTCTGGGTGGTGCTGGAGCTGGTCTTTGGGCTGGGGGCTTCATTCCTGTGCCTACAAAAATTCAACACGAATCTAAAATGTTTCAAGTCAAATAAAAGAGAAAATGAAATGAAGATTCGAGTTAGAGGTTTATTCAAGATTCGAGTTCTCTTCGATTCAACGAACTTACACGAAGACGCCGTTGTGGTTGCTCCCGTACTTCCGGAAGTTCCACTGCCGCTATTACCAGTCTCCGTACTCAAAGTAGTGCAGCTACTGGTTGAAACCGTTGCAACATTTTGTCCATAACTAACGGCGCTACTTATTACGCCGTTCAGTAACCTTTGCGTAGCGAATCCCTGTACACCGGAATTTTGTGACCAGAATTGATGATGAGCTAGAAGGTGAGGCGGTACCGAGGGTGCTCGCGCCCTCGGCGATGCCTGCTGCTGCTGCTGCTGCTGTTGTTGTTGTTGTTGATGTTGTTGTTGCTGTTGAGAGACGTGAGCCGAACTACCGGTAGGACTCATGCTCTGGTTCGGATTGTATTGCGACGACGGACTGTTACGGTGACTAGGCTGGCTGGATGTCTCCGTACGAACTCCGGAATTACTGCCACCGCCTCCACCGCCACCACCTCCGCCACCTCCACCGTCGAAGACCGAATTATCGGACTCTTCTTTCATTTGGACAGACGAGAGATCGCCCTTGTCAGGACTCTCGCTCCTTGAGGACGGTTCTAGAGGCATTGGTGTCGTGGAGACAGCTTGAACGGGTGAGTAAGGTGAAGACCTGTTTGGTGCTGGAGTACTGGAACGTTGTTGCTGCTGCTGCTGCTGTTGGTGATGATGTTGTTGTTGTTGTTGTTGTTGTTGTTGCTGTTGCTGTTGCTGTTGCTGCTGTTGTTGTTGCTGCTGTTGTTGCTGCTGTTGTTGTTGCTGCAGTTGTTGCTGCTGTTGATGATGGTGTTGCTGCTGCTGTTGTTCCTCGATTATTCTAAATCCCACCATGGTTCCAGTATCTGGGAAGACCGAATCAGGCGAAGCACGATCCGTGCACGTTGTTTCGCGCAATTCCTGACCACTTCCTCCACCTCCTCCGCTACCGACATTCCCTGCACTTCCACCGTTACTTCCTCCACCTCCCCCGGCAGCTCCTCCCCCCAGTCATGGCAGCTACTCGCAATGGATCTCGAGGTGTTCCTGGACTTGGGCTGCCCAGGATGTACTCGCTCTTCACTTTGACCATGGGACAGTCCGGCGAGCCTGGCATGTTGGCGTCAGGCGACAGGGTCGAGGTATCCGCCATGCTCTCCCCTGGAGCAGGAAAGTTTATGGGTGAAGATACGTCCGCCGGCTGGATCCCGAGCGGTGAGCCTGCTGATCCGAGGGATACCGGGGAGTCTGAGAAATAAGACGTTGGTGTCTCGTTTATAATAAGCCTAATTTTATCAAATTATTCTCCTTGGTTAGGACACCCTATTTATCGAATTATCGAAAACGATTGCGCGTTATCGAAGAAGAAAATCTGAAGATTGAAATGAAACATATGCGTTTCAAAAAGAAGATCATAACAACTGCACCAACGTCAATCCCCATCCTAGAAGAACTTTTGATAGGAATAAATCGGTGATTCGTTTATCGAATCAAATCCAAAATTGATATCGCGTGAGCCCAACGAGATGGTTTAAGACGGTCAAAGTAGAATATAGGTTTAAAGGTGCGGCAAGTAAAACTGTGAAAATCTTTCCTTCTTTCTTTCCTTCTTTCTTTCCTTTATTTCTGTATTTATTTCTTCATGGTACGCGGGAGAGCAAGAATGGTACTTAAATGACTGTGACACGAAAGTGTAATAGTCATGTTCTTGGAGTGTGTCGCTTTGTGAAAAGGATCTGGGGCTATGGCTGGTTCGTTCGTGTAGGTCAAGGAAGGAATGCAGTTGACAAGGCCGAGCCATGATTGTGGGTACCTAGGCACCAGTTTCCATTCTATTAATACTATGATCACGATAGATATATCGGTACGTGTAAATCATTTGTACGCGAAGCTACACACATACCATTTTTCTCCCTTTCCCTTTATCAATATTAATCTTTTATAAAAGCCCTTCCTTTGCAATTAAAAACAGATTCAGTGAAGATCGTAATTTATAGAATTAATGAAACGAGGTATATAATAATTGGAATATTTACCGAAAATCGATGAGAAGACGTTCTTGGATTTCATAGTCTCGTAATAGCGATCAAATAACATTTGCGAGTCTAACATCAATGGTAATCGAAAGTTATGTTGTCGAAAATTGTAGTAACTGTTGTAGGATGTATAATCGAAATTATTATACGGATTATACAGATACGGATATGTCAAAAATCCTTGATAAGTCGTATGATGAAGCATTCTATTATCCATGTTCCATGGGTTCCAATTTTCTCCTGACAAATGGCAACTCGCTGCGATGGATACGTTATTTCCTATTGGAAATGTCATTTTTCTTCTACCTTGGACCAACATACGTTTATTTATACGATTTTTCGATAGAACGATTAAACAATTGAGATTTTCTTTTTTTTTTCTTTTCTAATCTTTCCTCTTTCCTTTCTCTCAACTTGGTCCTTTATTTAGTGTATCTTTCGAGAAAAGAACATATATTTGATTTATTATAATTTATTGTTTTTTCGTTAATAAACTCATTCAATTAGTTTAATTCATGTCGAAGAATGTATGTGGTTCTTCACTATAATCACTTTTTACATTTTGAATAAACCCACGATGGAAGCTCGAGTGATTTGTTTCGAGATTTTGAGTAGTAACGATCGACATTAGTCAGACGCAATTCGTTAACGTTGCATCTTCGTAGAAACCTCCTGTTGTCTCTCTGTCTATATTTTCATATATTATTTATATAATTAATTATATATTTAACTGACAGATTTGAATTATTTTTATTGAAAAAAAAAATATGATTGTCACAACACCGTGTCCGTGAGTATATAAATATTAATAACAGATTTATCACTTTTGATTTCCATTTAATCGATCACAATTCACCGATCTCGAATAATAAATTAAAAACCGGAATAACTTTTTAAAGTCGAAACTGATATAATATATAACAATCTCTCTCCCTCTCTCTTTCGCTACGATAATTTACAACTATAAACTATAATAATTAAATGGCGTTTGTCTAATAATAAATCAAACAGATATTTTCCGGACTAACGAGAACGATAACGATAACGGAATTTATCGCAACACGGAAACGGATTTTCCTACGTCATTGCAAAACTAACCCTTTTTTTATTTCTATTTTTGCTCTTCCAGTTATTCCCTTCCTTCCCGTATTTGATATTTTCTTTCTTTCTCTGTTGTATCGTGTCACGAAAGTATAAAGGAACGAACTAGGTGATAATCCAGTCGTCGTTACTCTCGTAGTACTCCATTGAGGATCGAGTTGAAAATTCGTTTTGGTCGCGTCACGTCAAACGCAATTGCGTCGTTTCTCTCTCTCTCTCTCTCCTTCTCTCTTTCCCTCTCTCTCTCTTTTGCAACGAGCGTTGACTGTTCACGTGTAATCGAGAGGGATCAATGATTCACCGAGAGCGTCGCGTTGTTGAACGTATCGCTCAACGATGATGATGATGATGATGACGATGATGATGACGATGATGATGACAACGACGAGTATCGAACTAGCAGCATGCATATGTTGTCAAAGCTTTTTTCGATACTATTCACCAAAAGGATTTCAATGATATCATGAAGGAGAGAAAAAGTATTCTATTTATTATCGATGACACTTAAAAAACAATCTCGATCTATAACATTCTTCTCATCTTAGTTACAAATGATTATTTTTTTGTTATCCTCAGAATAACGTGGTGGGCCGATGAATCTTTTCTGACGTGTGTATCGGTGAATCTTGAGATTGATTCCGGTAAAACAGTCTCTGACCTTTAACCGACGCTAGGTCGAGGGTCATTGGTATCGTGCTGTTTGCAACCGTGTGTCGAAAAATCGATGCAGCTCGCTCAGCGTTCGCTTTCGAGCTCTCGCGAACGCTTCTTCGATAAGAATTGCTTTCAACAAACGACGTACTTTACGCGAATTCCCAATCCAGGAAGAAAGTTTTGGATTTTTCTGACGAGAAGAAGAGAGGGAGATTTAAACAAATATGTATATGTATATGTGTGTGTGTGTGTGTGTGCGTATGCGCGCGTATAAAAATAGTATGCCGATAAAGAGAAGAGAAGAAGAACAACAGCACGTGTTAACGCGAGTTCAAGCGAATCCAAACTAGCACCGGTGCACGTCCGGGAAACCGCGTGATATTCAACCCTGCACTGCCACCTACCCTCCCTCTTAGATTTAACCCTCCGCCTACACAGTTTTCCTCTTCCTCTCACCCACGTCTCGACCTACCATTGCCAACCAACGACACGATGACGACGAAGACAACGACAACAACGACGACGACCGACCGACCGACCGACCGACCATTCGAACCTTTCCAACCCTTTCAACCTTTTTCGACCCGAATCAACATCTTTATTTTCGATTTTTTTATTTTTTCCTCTATTCGAACCAATCCAATTCTATTTCGCAACGTTAACTTTTTTCATCAATTGTCACGTTTACTATGAAAACTATAGGAAGAGAATTATCATAGGATTTGTGATTCCTCTAAAACAAAGATGAGATTTAAATCTATAAGCGTCTTTGATATATATTATTGATAATGGTATCAAAGGGTACGGAGAATTTTCAAAAGAGACGAATGCAGTTTGATTATTCTGCTAATTTTCTAATATGTTTCGTATAATGTTAGAATATATCTTTGATGATAATTTCTCCTCTGTGCGCTCGGTGCGAATTTAAACGATGATTATTTTATTTTCTACGTGTCCTAGTTTCTTCTTAGTTGTAGACGTATAAAAAAGAAAAAGAAGAAGAAGAAGAAGAAGAAAAATAATAATATTATGTTCTTACCGTCGCTACTACATCGGGAGTCGACCTTTCTCCTTTTCAACTTGAGGTCTTGAAACAAGCTCATGTTGTCTAGCTCACACGGGCTGCTCGTAAGGGTCATAATTCCTGTAACAATAATTATATGCAACAAAATTAATGATTATCAATACAATTGCACTAATAGAGTACGATACTTTGAATAAATTATTTATCAACTTTTATCAAAATTTTATATTTGCAATAAGATTCAAAGAAATACATCAAAAATCCGCATTTATGCATTTCCCTATTGGAATCTAAAAGAATTTGAATTTATATAGAGTGGCATAACAAGGAGGACTGCAATTTTAAATGAACCTGAAAGTACCCGATGACGCGTTAGCGATTAAACGAAATCGCATAATCTTTGCTATTAACTTCTCTTCAGTCAATAACGGACAATTGGATCGTACGTTGCGGAATATCGTTTCGCGGTTTAACACAGAAAATCCCCAACATCTTGACTGGTTTCACGACTCGTAGCGTAGATTACATAGGCGTGTTACGACTTGCTACAAAGCTTTATGGGGTTCACGGGACCTCTGGTTTCTTCGGAACACATACGATTCTCCTTGCAATAATGTTAAATAATGCTATAATTGGAGGTCGAGTCTAGGCGAGTCAGACTGGTGTTCTTTTGAACGAGAGATCACTGCAAACTGATCTACTGGGTGTCCAAAGACAATCTCATTACTGTCTTTCTACACAAATTTGTATAAATAATATTTTTTAAATAAATAAATAAATGCTGATATTTTTGTTTCTAGTCAATATGGTTTTTATTACTCTATATATACGCGTTTATACCATTGACAAATATTCATAAAACTACATTTACGAGTCAGTTGCAACGTGTCATTTTAATAACACTTCATTCTTCTTCTTCTTCTTCTACTTCTTCTTGTACTTAATCTTTGGAATCGTCATCCTGATAGCAATAACTCTGAGACGTAATCGTTCAAACGGTCTGTGAATAATTAGGTACACGGCACCCCTGCACCAAGGATCGGCTTACGACGAGTCTTGTTTTTATGGCGTCTAGAAGAACCAAACGAGACGAGTTCAGTTCTACTTTTGGGTCATTTTAATCATACCGCAAGATCATCGTTATCGTAGTTGTCGTTGATGATCGCACTCGTAAAGTCTACTCGCTGACTCGAGAACCCTTTGATCCATCATTCTCAACGGGTCAAGAAAAATAGAAAGAAAGAAAGAAAGGAAGAAAGAGAGAAAGAAAGAGGTAGACTGAAACAACTTTGTTGTTTGCGTTGGTGAATGAATGAATGAGTGTATTCAAGACGAAATAATATTTTATGGGAATGTTCATTCAATTTACATGATTATACTGATTGATAATATTATATACGCAAAGTGAGCTATTATAAATATGTAAATGTGAGAGTTACACAGATATTCCGTTCAACGTACACACAAAAATATCCTCTTTGCATGACTTAAAAGATTAATTTTTCAATAAAAGTAGAACACACTCTTCTTTTCTTGTTCACTCGAGATCGGAATTATCGCGTCACATTCGAAGGTTTCGAAGAAGTGAGAAGTCATTCTTCTCGAAAGTTGCTTTCCTCGAGCGCAGAGTCATTGGAAAAAGAGGGATCAGTTTTTTCTTTTTTTTCTTTTCTCGTAAGGAGATTAAATTGTCGCACGTTCGATATATCGCGAGCGTGTGAGCAGTCGTCTTCGTTGGAGGAAAGATATTTTTAATGCACCCTATCAATGACGAATTTAGGTAAAATAGTAAACGCGAGTAAAGAGAGCCTTGACTCATTTGTCAAAAATTTAACATTGAAAACTTACCACCAGTTATTATCATTTTATTTAATAAAAACGTTTCTATTCCCGTTGACGCGTAAATAATTATTAAACGCTAGACATTTCCTTGGGTAAAAGAAAAAAAAACAGAGAAGTATTTATCTCATTATGATCGATTATCGCTCGAGAAGGAAAAAAATCGTAATAAGTATGTAAAGAAAAGAGAGAGAGAGAGAGAGAGAAATAAAAATTTCTATGCATATAAACAAAGTGTGAACGTTGCTTAAACCGTTGTGTTTGTGTGTTTCTCTTCCCCTATCTGTATACCAGAGCCACGTGGGCGAGAAGTGTGTGAGTTTGTTAAATGCATACGACGATAGATGGAGTTGCATGTGCACTAATACACAGGGTGACGCGGGCGTTGGCATGCGCGGAGAGTAGTTGATAGAAAGAGAAAGAGAAAGAGCGACAGGGAGAGGGGAGACACACGGTAGCGCGCATCGCGCATTACACACATGCGCATTATGCGAGAGAGTATTGGAGAGGGAGAGTATATACCAAGAGAGTGCATTCGCGCGGCTCACATATACGATATTCTCTCTCTCTCTCTCTCTCTCTCTCTCACACACTCTGTGTGTTTCTCAATTCCTCTGTTAGTGTGTGGAAAGGCGCGTGTACGTGCCGAGCCGGGGTCCTTGCTCCCTGCCGTATGTGGGTCAGCAGTCTCACACACGCTGCTATTCTTGCGTAACCAATGCATGCATACGACGACCGAGAACCGACGCCGCCACTGCCGGCGTGCATATGCACACACCGAGACGGAAAGTGCAGCCAATGCACTAACCTACGGTCTCTCTTTCTCTCTCTCTTTTTCTCTCAAGAAGAGACAGGAGTAGCGCCATACACTACTACAACTACAAAGACTATAAGTAAGTAGTCTCTCTCCCTCCCCCCTCTCGTCCCTCAACCACCCCCTCTCTCTTTTTGCATCCTCTCTATGCGTTAGCCTCCGAGCCTAAGCAGCGCAAGCTTCTTCTTCTCTATTTCTCCCTCCCTCTCTCTCTCTCTCTCTCTTTTTCTCTATCTTTATTTTTTGATTTCTCTATATCGGCCAAGCTTTTTCGAGTTTCACGTTCCTCCCTACGAGACATTTGCTCTATTAGACGCAACGCTACGCTTGTTTCATGCTATTGCGAAGAAGAAGCTTCGTATTACGCGTTTTCTTCTCTCTATCTCATCTTCCTCTCTATTTTTATATACACACACAAACGCACACACACATGCGAGATATTTCTATTTCCCTACCATTTTTAACGTGTGCCCTTTTTTTTTCTATTTCCATTCTTCTTGTTTTTATTTTTATCGATTCTATTTTCCATGCGATTGATCAGAATTTGTTGAAGTTTTGTTGAAAAATATGATTATAGAAATAAAGAGAGAGAGAGAGAGAGAGAGATATTTTGTATCGATCATTCCTTACCATGATTATATATTATTGTAAGCTTGAATGGCGGAACGGTACGTCCGATTTTATGTAGCATGTAGATTTTACCGCTATAGGGGCCGCGAACGGTGAAAGTGACTCTCCCACGCCATGACATCCTATGACTATACCTCCCACCATTTTCTTCCTCTTCTTTATACATGTATTTTTCTTTTACTCTTTTTTCTTTTCTCTTTCTTTTTCTTCTTCTATATCCCGAGTACGACGATCATGTCTCACAATATCTACTTAGGATAATCTACTCCTCTTCCTTTTTTTCTTTTGTTTTTTTTTATTTCGACGTAAAATACCGAAGACAATATATATATACATATATATATATTATTCTCCTTTCGAATCCTACGTCACGCGTGGTACACATATTTTCTTAGTAGTTGTGTTAAACGACGAGAATAATAGAGAACGACAGAAAAAGAAATGAAACCACTTACTTTCTTATCTTTTCACACTCGACACCATTACAACCAGCCGACGACTCATTAAATTCCACCTTATCTAACCAAACGTTTTTCCCCCTTCCCCTCCTCCCTCGCCCAGTCACCCACAACTTAAATCCCTATTGGTACACAATAAATCTTATATTCTTTTTTATATATTTATTCACCAATTCGGTTTTAATATTCTTTTACTTAAGTTACTAATGTTGTTTAAGAAATCTTTTATTTAAACTACTTTTAACTACTAGAATTTTTGGTTGATCTGCCTTTCGAATAAACTACTAAATATTGTTTAATTGAACTTTTATATAAACTACTAGAAATAGTATCACTCGGGGTTTAGTTGTATTACTGTGAAGAAAAATAATATGGAAAATCGTAACAAGACGTGACAATAAAAATATTTCTCGTTTTAGATTTTTGTTTAATTTCTCTTTTTGCAAACTGAATTTACTATTATATCAATATTATATTAATTAATTAACCAATACAATCGAGGATCTATCGATAAAATATCTAAATATTTGAATAAACAGCCGTGTTCAGAATTCCGAGTAAATAAATTCGATCCCAAAACATACAAGCGTGGAAACTATATTTCACGATATCGAGAATAGGTGTCCTATTTTGACAATTATCGAAGATAAATAAGATTAAATGGTAGAATCATCATTCGTTTCTGTACGGATGCTCGCGAGTTGGCAGACGGCAAGGAGAGAACGGCCAGTGAGAGTTAGAGAGACCGGTACATTGAACCTCCGCAGTGAAAGTTTCTCTATTATACCACTGGCCTTACCTTACTTTTCCTACGGCAAACCTTACCATGTTATGTCATAAGCTACTGCGAGGGGAAGAGAGTGAGAGAGAGAAAGAAAAATAAAAATAAAAAGAAAAAGAGAAAGAAGAAAGAAGAGAGAGCACCATAGAAAGAACGAAATTCGAGTTCTCGGCCTACTACCGTTACAGATTACGATCTGTTATTTTTAACTTCACGACTGACTAATGCTACTGATCTCTTCCACAAACACGTATTAGTACCACAAATACCACACACACACACACACACACACACACACACACACACACACACAAATACACACGCCACCACTTTCGTCCCTGTCCCTTCTCCTATCTTTTTATTTCTTCTTGTTGTTATTCTTCTTCTTCTTCTTTTCTTTCCGTTTCCGTTAAATACACATACCACCACCACCAGCACGTTTCGTTGGAAATCAGCGCGACGATTTCAAAATCCAAAAATTCTTTCGTCGTTTACACCGAGTTCAGCGAATTATTAATCCATAGAAATTCTCATTGGCTGACTGGCTTTGTGTCGATTTTACACTCGACGTTTTTTCTTTTACTTTTTAATTATATGCGAAAAGGAGAAGCTGGAGGAGGAGGTGGAGGTAGGTGAAAGGTGGGGGACGGACGAACAACTTTAATGTCGAAGTTTTGTCTGTTACGAAATGATCGAGTCATCTTTTCTGTCCTTTTCTCTCTCCCTCTCTCTTTCTTTCTCTCTCGTTCTTCCATTTGAAAACTGTTGCAATTTGGAGCAAACGGAGGAATCCCTTACTTTCAAGTTTCTAATGTTCGTGCGATCGACCGTGGCTGAATTGGCACGATAGTGATCGCGTAAATTTAACTTCCGCGCTTTTAACGGAGAAACGAAAGAAAGAAAGAAAGAAAGAACGAAAGAAGGAAAAGATAAAAAGAAAGGGGGAGAAATTTATCTTGAACTTTCTATTTTTTTCTTTTGCGTAAAACTCCTCGATATTAAATTAAGATACGATAGTAAATAAAATTAAGAGAGAGAGAGAAAAGAAGAAAACCTCTTTTACAAGAAATAAAACAATATTTTTGAATCATCGTACCTATGTGACGACGTTGTTGCAGGACACTCATGTTGGCACACATTTTCTATGTCCAGAGAAGTAAGACAAAAATTACTCTCAAAATCCCTTGTAGTATCCTTTATCATTCGCAATCACTATTTCATATTAAACACCATCACGTTACCCCGGAACATATGATACAAAATGAAATGATTATAATCATCATTTGAGGATGAGAGAAAAATAATCCACGAAACTTCAAACTGGTTTTAAAGATTTTTCATCGTTTAGTCAAAACGTCTCACCAAAAGTTACAATAAATTTCACAATCATAATTAAATTACAAATTAGACAGACAGATAGACAGACAGACAGACACAGACAGACAAACGATATAGGATAAAAGGAGTACGAACTACGACGATGACGACGACGTCTACGACGACGAAGAGCCGAAGTGAACGCCTCGCGAAGCCCAAAGTTTTTGGGCCAAGCGGTTGTGTGCGGGCCACGCGATCCACCGAACTCATGGATCCACGTTCGGTTAGAGTGGTGGTGGTGGTACCAGTGGCCTCGATACCAACCAAGATCCTCCAATCCGAACCAAGCCCAATGCCAAAAACTCGAGGCGCGTGTAAACGAGAACTTTCACTCTCTCGTAGTTCTCTCGTTGAACCGTACGGCCACGGTTACGAAGGTGGATCTCCTCCTCACCTGAAGATTTTATACGAATGGGGGCAAAAAGAGGAGGAGGAGGAGGAGGAGGAGGAGGAGAAGTAGAAGGGGGTTAGAGGGGGCTCAGAGGCGGTAGGAACCAACGAAAGAACGGACGGACTTGTGGACAGACTGAGGAACGAAAGAACGAAAGAAGAAGAAGAGGTGGAAACGCCATGACATTCGATCACGGTCGTTACTACGACAAACTTGAAAGATTCTGCGTAGAGAAAAAAGGGCTGGCCGGTGGTGTGTTGTTTTATATGAGTTGCCTTTAGAATCTATGCTTGTTTACGAACCCAAACAGGAAGCGTTTTGACGCAAACGCGATGACGAAAGAATTTCTAACGAGCATTAGTCTCGTCACTCCTCGCGTTTTATTCGCGTTTCAATACTTACTGCAAAAAATATATGGGAACTAATTCTTTTTCTTTGTCGCTTTTCACATTGTTGGTATATTTTTTTTACTACTTTAACACAATAACAAGTACTTCAGTTTTGTATTTGGGTATATTTTTCTTGTATTTTTTTATATATGTTTCAATCGAACGTCTGCATTTTTTCTTTTTGTATTTTTAAGTAACACAACAATAGTTAGGTAAGAGAAATTTTTTGTTTGAATTAAAATCGTCGGCTGTTAGCAAGTTCAAGTTGAAGAGAGAGAGAGAGAGAGAGAGAGAGAAATGGAAGATTCCTTTCTCGCACGAAAATACACACACCGAGTATTGGTTACGTAAGGAACATATCGAGAATGTGTGAGAGAATATAAAAGTAGCTTACTGAGAGAAATATCTTCTCTTCTCCATATACGGACTGCACCACTTTCGTGATGCTTTTCTCATCGATACGTGCATACACACACACACATACAAACACACATACACAGATATCGTATGCAAGAAGAAGAGAGCGAAAAAAATGAAGAAAATAAAAACAGATCAAAAAGAAGAAAGGAAAGGAAAGAAAAGAAAGAAGAGAGTTAATGTTTCCGTCTTTTATAGCAATTTCACTTTCGATAAATCGAGTGATCGAGAAAAGGTGGTCCGTCTCTTACGCGATAATCATTCGAAGAAGATCGACTGAACTTCGCATATCCTGGATCGGAGTGAAAGAGGGACGGGCGTAAGGGTAAGAGGTGAAGGTGGGGGAGGGGACACCTGGATCGACTGGTGTTTCACTTTTTAAACCGATAAGAAAGTAACGAAAGTCGTCGATGAAAGTTTCGGGCAGTGTCGTGCCGGCTGGACGAGCCAATCCAAAAGTGAAGGGGGCAGGGGGCAAAGAGAGAGGAAGAGGAGGACGAAGAGGAGGAGGAGGAGGAGGAGGAGGAGGAGGAGGAGGAGGAGGAGGAGAGAAGTTGTGGTCCGTTTTGAACGCAAGCCGCGTATTTCGTGCGCGTGTATTTATTCGACGAAAGCAAAAGTACGAGAGGAGAGAGGTGAGGTGAGGTGAGGTGAAGAGAGGGATGAGGAGGACCTTGTGAGAGGCGTCATCCTCTTCTCCTCTGTGTTTTTTTTGTATTCTTTTCCTTCCTACTCTTTTTATTCTACTTTTTCTTCATCATCTTCATCTTCTTCTTTAATATCTTTCACGGTATGTGTCTCTCTTTTTCATCGAAGATACCGGTTTTTGTGGTGAAACGATAGCATCTTACAGGAAGATCGAACCTGGGTGAAAACCATGTCCTTCGTCGAAACAGTGGGTTTTTTTTTCTTTTTTTTACGTTACGTCATTCCTCCGGTGTATCATTTTTATTTGCATTTGACCTATCTCCGTTCTTATTTTTACAGAGAATCGACGATTTCTTTTCTTTTCTTTTCTTTCCTTTACTTTTTCTCGTTTAATCCTATTGCATAATTTGTTTTTCTCATATTAAAGTAGAATTTTATATAATTGCAATGATAAATTACATTTTTTTCCTTTTTTTTTCCTTCATTATTATTTCTTTTCGTAGCAATTTTATTCTCTTTTCATCGAGAGCTTATTATCTCATTGAATCTGATTTCCTGCAATCGAGATATTAGACTTTTATTTCTCTTTCTTTTTGTCCCTTTCAAAAGTATGCTACAAATAAGTAGTAACGGATCGTCCGAGCAAGCCACCTGTTGCATTGTTTTAACGCACCATGTGACGTAGTAGGTGGTAAGTTCGAAAAGGATCACGTTTCTAAATATCTTTCCAATGACTGGTGTTGAAAAAATAAATGATGCTGCTTTTCTCGTCTCAATGCTCTTGCCCTTTACGATATTTCTATCTTCAAATAAACGAGACATTGAACTTGTAACTTTATTCCTCTCTCGCAAAAAAAAAAGAAAAGAAAAGATAAAAGAAAGGTAGCATGAATTAACAATTGCGTTTCGCATTAATTAAATATAAATAAATATCAACAAGTTTATAAATCATTTTAATATCAAAATTTTGTAGACTATTATTTTTCATCTTTTTACGGAAAAATACTTTAGTTTTTAATTATTATAACCATAACAAAGTAGATAAGAGATTTATTTCTAAGCGAACGAGTTTGATAGGAGGTGTCATATTATTTTGCTGTAAAATTTAGATGACTTTTAGAATCCTAGACAACGGCGTTGGCCGGCGCATAGACTAGCATGCGAATACTTGCATTCGTACGCGGCAGTGTGGGCAGTACTGCAGTTGTTCGTACCAGCACGTTGTGAGCGGTTGGCCATGGCATACTTAGTAATGTCAATCACACCGTCAGGCATGCACTATCATGCGTTAGTGCGTATGTGTGTGTGTGTATGTGTGTGTGTCTGTGTGTGTGTCTGTGTGTGTGTTGCACTCATGCACGCACGCGCGCGCATGATCGTTCGCTTACCGACACGCACACGACTCTTATTTCTCGTCCTCCTCCTCCTCCTCTTCCACAACCACCTCCTTATTTTCTTTCCCTCACTCTCTAACAGACTCTCGTAGCCTTTTGAACTTTGACCTCTCGTAATTTCCTTAATAATCGATATCGACTCGCAACTGCCTCGATCGATACCCGAATTTATTTGTCCCCCTTTTTTGATTTGCAAGTTTTTTTTAAACGATTAATAAGTGAAATATACCACGTGAGTTTTTGGACAGTTTGGTAATAGCTTTTTTTAATCGTTGACACAACGTGTTTAGGTTTCTTCTTTCCGATCATTTTTTATACGAATTTTTTTTTGGGATCATCAACTTTGTCAGAGTTATTTCGTCGATCGTGTTGTGTTCCACTTTGCGAACGAATATCTAACGTAAACATATTATCTGTGAAACCGTGAATACTAATCGTTTATATTTAGATATCAGTTGCCTGACTAACTACGACTGACTGTAACTCATAACGAAAATATTCATTATTTGCATTTGTTTTATCTTTCTCATTTATTTAACTCAAATTTATTCGATACAACTTTTCTTCCACGCTTCTTGTTTCTATCGATATTTAGAAAATTATTTTCAGATGATTACAATTTCAAATTTTAGTTATTATTTGAAAATCATTACTTTGAACGATATTTTGTCGTGTGATTTTCGTAAACGAAATAGATTATTTAGAAAAGCGTGATAGTTTATGAATGAAAACAATCATTCCCAGTCACGTTTCTCTTACTTTTTAGTTACGGTTATCCAGCAGCTGGTTATTGAATTTTGTATAAGCTTTATGATCAATTAGAAAAACATAACATCGATATTGTTTTTACTTAGGTTCTTCTTTAGCGAAGGTCAAATCAATTTAAAGTTTTCCGCATTGTATATTTCAATGCCGTGTTATTTTTGTTCCACGATCTACTAAAGTATTGCGTAGATCGTATTGCAAAATCAAACTCTATGAATTTATTTATTTATTTTTTTCTTCTTCTTCTCTAATTCTAGTTATGGGTACATCAATCATTATGATATATACATAAATATTACAAAGTTTAATATAAAAATCGAAGGTGCATTTGTAGAAATAGAAAAAAAGAAATTGCCTTGATTAAACTAAAGATTGATATACGCCAATCATACGCGTTCTGATTTAAAAGTTTAATAGTAATCTAAAGTATTCCGAAATGAAAACCTGTTTATCGAAGAATCCAATCTGCTAAACGTCGAACTCCGAGTCCGTGATCTTGGTGGAATTTCTTTGGATCGATCATGGATCAAAGAGAAGAATCGATTCATCGATCTATCCAATGATCAATCGATTGACAACGATAACGAGAATCCAAGAAGAAGTGAGATAGTATGCCAGGATAGTCGTAACTAATATCACGAGAGAGATGTCAGAATAATCACTCCCGTGAGCTGCAACAGCCTTTGAACAGCTTTAAGGCCACGCTGCGTCCATGAGAATCGACCTCAAAGGAGTGTCGACACCGCACAATCATCATCATCATCATCATCATCATCAACATCATCCGCTATATATTATACACTACGAACGTGTCTTCTATTATACGATAGAACTTTGACTAATAAATTACTCATAGGTTTAAAATAACGCACGTGGTTGGTGATACCTCGTGCGATTTTAATCAAATTTTAATATATTCCATTCTATAGATTAGAATGTTTCTTCTAAACGAAAGAAACGTATTTATAAAGTGTTTCTTTGATATCTTTTTAAGATGAAAAGTAAAAATCGGTTGAATAATACATACGTATAGGAATCGTATTATATATTTGTATGTGTATCATCGATTAAAAGAATGTCCAACACGCAATGATATTATTTTTAGAAGAATGTATATAAAGATGTCATGCACCTTTCAATCGGGTTTCCTTCGGCGAATCGGGTACTCGCGTTTGGATGAGAAGATACCGGTACTCGAGGACTGCACGTGTCAGGGTCAAATGACATCATTGCTACGCAAGGATTCGCACGAGCGTGAGATGGTATTTGCGTCGTCGTAATTCATCCTGACGATGATTCGTTCACGGTCCTAGCTTGAGTCAAAGAAGAGAAGAAGACGAAGACGAAGACGAAGACGAAGACGAAGAAAAAGAAGAAGAAGAAGCGCCGTGAAAGAAATCTCGACAAAGAGAGTATTTCAATCTTGACGCGGTAACACAAACTAAACATTATTATTCATTTTTATATAATGAATTTCATTGTAAATCGATACACAGCAGGTACACGCACAACATCACTGTCGTTAATTGATGAACTATTCGCGTAGATATTTGTTTCCATCGTTTAAAAGATCGATAAGATAGAATTTCTTCGGAAGATCTCAAGCGCGTCATTGGCAACGTTTGGACCGAGTTGAGAAGAAACGTTTGAGATACCGAAGTCTGTAGAGTGGCTTGTAGTGCAAGTAAGTACTGCCATGCGCATCTAATGCCATCATTACCGAGCGAGTATATTTAGTTTGAGGATTGGCATAGGTCGCGAGAAGCTTGCTAGTTGTTATCTGTTTTCTACGCATGTGGCCTCTATACGTTTCTCGGATCTAGACGGTTATTAAAACGACTGGTCACATCGTCTCTTCTCCTACGAATAGAAAAAATCTTCATAAGAAGATCAATTATTATTATCTAGAATATTTTGAATATTCAAGAGCTTCGTCATTGGTAAAAGTTTAGGTTTTATTAGAAATTGTTTAACACTTTCGGAAAGGATTTAGTCAATTTTGATGGCGCCAAGTATTGGGAAAAGACGACGAAGACGAAGACGAAGACGATGACGATTCATGTCGAGGACGTCGTTGGTGATTGGTCGAGATCCTCGGTTTAATAATTGGCCTACTACTGGCTGCACAGCCAGGCATATACTACTATCATCGTACGTTAGTATGCGTTTAGAGTCGACAAGCGTTGAGCAGCTGAGTAGTGCATGGACGTAATGTATCCTCGTATGAGAGCACGTTTGCACCCGACCTATCTCAAGCTTCGTCATCGAGAGAGGACGCGCTTCGAGAACTTGAGGTTATGCTAGGTGGGACACATCACTCTGTATGCCCCTACTCTCTCTCTCTCTCTCTCTCTCTCTCTCGCTCATCCGCCAGAATAACTTCCCGGCCGTCGGGCTTGCATAATATTCTACTACGCGAGCTACAACCCTATCGTATGCTCTTTACTTTCAAAACTCATTGTTCTATTCGATATCTTTTATTTTTTTCTTCCATCTCTTGGAGTCTATGCAATCCTGCGAATTAGTCAATCCGCTATATAAACCTTTCGATAGATATTTATAGATTATGAGAAAAAGATCGCATCACAGTTCGTAATTAACCATCATCAACCGATGGGATACACGGGAATATTAAGTTAAACGATTTCCCAGTTAACCATAACTTGGAACATTTCATTGAAACTAACTCGTAATATATTTAAATGAATGTATCTTCCTTGCATCTAATTTTATTAATTAAGCAGACTTTGTAATCACGAAATATATTGCGTTTACGCTTGGTTTCTATTTTTTATACGTTTTCCTCTCTTTCTTAACGATTCGTTCAAGGTTAAAAGAATTTGTAAAAAAAGAAAAAAAAATCAACATCATCGAAATGATCTTCCGCTTAAAAAAGATAGAGAAAAAGAACCAAGACGAGGTTTTAAAAAGCAAGTTTTAAATGAGGGAAGAACAGAGGAGCAGGAGGAGGAGGAAGAAGAGGTGAGATAGGCGAGAGAGCGCGTGGTGTATTCGAATTTGGAGGCCGCGTCCTTTACAAATATCTTTTTTCTTTCCATCGACGTTTGTCCAAAAAATTCTCACGAATTTTGACGAGCCGGAAATCTAGCATACATCACGACCGAGTTGACCTAGACCTTTCGACGCACGCACATGACACCCAACGTTTGCGCCTTTTCATATTTGCATCCCATTAACGATTCTTCCTCATCGGGCTTCTTCGTTTTTTACATTGGTAATCGGTTATTTAATTCTTTTTCTTTTTTTCTTTTTAAAACAGAAGAAAAAATAGAAGCCTGGATAAAAGATTATGTAGATCGAGCTTTTTTTGAAACACCACGGTTATTTACTTACCGACCGGTAGCATATTTATATAATTTATTATTTTATCTACATCTTGGAATATTTAAATTATACTCGTAGTATTCATTGATTTCATTTTGATATATTATGTCTAATCCAAAAAGTTTTGCAAGAGATATTAAAATCCACTTACTAACACTTCCTCTTTTTCTTCGTAATTTTTAATTTTTATCTTTTTTGCCTTGTTGTTTTTTTCTTTTTTTTAGCTTCGCAACAAAGTTTCTAAGCTTGCATCTTTACGATATGAATTCAAAAATAAAGAAGACGTAGTTTGGAAAGTGTCAAAAAAGAGTAAATCTATTTTTTAAATTGCCTAATAACTTAGATATTAGACTTTGTTGTATATTTTAACGATATTAATTTATAAATCAAATAGTCGGATATAATGAAACGAATAAATAAATAAATTAATAAATACATACATACATAATTAATTATAAACATCTAATTTTGACTTACATCTTTTTTCGCTTAGAACATCCAAAATTATGAATTATCGTGGTTTAATCTTGTTCTCTTGGAATTTGACCGACGTCGAGAAACGTCGGAACATTTGTGTTTCGGCAAATAAATGCGTCGACTTCAACGGAGACGACGACGACGACGACGACGACGACGACGATGACAACGACGACAACGATGACAACGATGACAACAACCACGACGATGACGAGTCTAATGTCACAAAATGAAGGGTTCGTTAGATTTTACGTCACTGTTCGTTGCGATATCATACGGACACAGGTAAACGCACATGGTCCAATTCGCGCCTAATTTGATTATTGATATTTTTCAAACAATCCTTCGTCGTGTCGTCTTTCGTCGATATATATTTGCATTTTTTTCTTTTCTAAACTAACCCTCTCTCAATCAAATTCGCGTAATCTTCAAGAATCACGCAAACACATTTTTTGGATTTAAACTCGTCGTCTTTCTTTCTTCGTTTCGATATTTTCCTTTTTTATGCGCGTACACTTTAATCGATGTTTTTATCTTCTTTCCCGAACTATTCGTTTATTATTATTAATATCATGATCATCATCATTGATACAGATCATTAGTCTTTCCTGTTTAATAAGATTTGTATAGTTCGTCGATGAACAACACACGCGAATTGTCGTTGCCGGTACACTTATCTCCTTCTCTCTCTCTCTCTCTCTCTGTTTCACACACACTCACTAACTCACTCTCTTTTTCTGCGTGAACCAAAATGGCAGGCTCACGCGGAACCTTACGTAACGAAAGTTTGCTAACTTTTTTTCACCATTTCCCACGATCAACTGGTCTCCGGTGGACGTTTGATCATAAAAAGCATCTCACGTTGTCGTCGATCGAACGTGACCTATCTCGTCATTATATTTCGATCCTTTACGATAGATGTACCTTTACGATCGATTCTTTACTTCTTTCTTCCTTTTTTTTTTTTTAAATGGCTGGCAGTACTGGAATAAACAATTACATTGATTTCATGGAGTCTTTATGTTTGGCAGTGCTCGGAATTACTCCTTATTTGTTAGTCTTTTTTATTTGTAATATTTTTCTTCCCGCCTTTCGTTCTTCCTTTTTATTGTGATTATTTTTTGTATGATTTATTTTTCCTCCTTAAATCGTACGACGTCCGAAACGTGCGATATGTTCTTGAGGATGAACAGATAAGGAGACAAAATCACAGTGGACGATAAGAGATCGAAGATTTATACGTGTATACATAAAATAGGAAGAGAGAGAGAGAGAGAGAGAGAAACAGACAGATAGACAGATATAAAGATACACACGTAAGTATTTATATGAATTGAAAGATTGGCAGTATGTGTGTATATGTTTGTGTGTGACGTTGGATACAATCGTTGAATTCACCAAGGAACGATTATTTTTGTTCTCTCCACTATTTCATTTTCGTATCTTCTACTTCTTCTTGTTATTATTTTAGGAAAAAACGGGGAAACGGATAGGCTCGTAATCTAAACTTAACGATAATGATCGTCGTTAGAATAGGAACAAGGTATATGGAAATAAGCAGATAGAGGAAGAGGACGACACTCGTTGAATATTCTCGTTCGATGCCACTTCGAAAGTCCGTACACTTTCTCTCTTCGGGCTAGCGAGTTCGAAATACTCGAAGAACATTTCCTTCCTCGATTGCTAAGTTCCCGGCACATCCGTTCGAGACTTCCGGATGAGAAGAGGTCTCGTTCTTTGGGATTCGAGTTGTTACGAAAAGTGTATCGTCGTATATCCGATCATCGCAATTACTTTGTGTACTTTTTTCGTATCTTTGATCGATCGTTAGAATGATTATTGTTGCATCATGCTTATATTCGAACGATATTAAATGCTTGCACCGATGAATAATTTTCCTTGAAGAAAATGTAGAAAGAAAATGTGATTAGGAAGAAAGGATTAAAATAACTTCGATCGAGGAAAGACAATAGATCAATGATCGAAATTCGTGGATTGTCGTAGGTCGGGATACGACAGGAACCGGTAGTTCCGGTCGGGACACGTGGTCAGCTTGAGATCGCATGGAAGAGGAAGATCAAAGAAGAGGGGATGAATTCGATTTTCGCGCGAGTCTCCCTTTTTTTCCAGTTTATCGGATGATTGTTTCCTATCAAAGTACGATTTCAAAGATCATCATCGTCATCGTTGTCATCGTCGTGATCGTTGTCGTGGTCGTCGTCGTCGTCGTCGTCGTCGTCGTCGTCGTCGTCATCGTCATCATGTCGTCACATTCACAATCACCACTATTGCACCGATAATAACTATTATTATCAAAGGTCGCACAGGTTCGGTGGTAAAACGTGTTAACACAATAATAATAATAATAGTAACAATAATGATGACAACATTTATCGTTTCTTATAATATCCTCTTGGATATTATGGAGAGAGAGAGAAAGAGAAAGAGAAAGAGAGAGAGAAAAAAAGAAAATAGTCTTACTTTCCTTAATCTTTTTAATTTTTATTTCGTATATTAATGAATAATACGTTAAATATATTTAATGCGTAGGCGTAAAATCACGCGCGCTTTATTGTTTTATCTATAAACGTGTTTACATGTTAAAAGAGGTTGTTATTTTTTTATGTTCGTTCCTCTGACCGAGCGGTTTGTGCAAGATCATTTATCTATTTATCTATCTATCTATCTATCTATCTGTTTGTCTGTTCTTCTTCTCTTCTTCTTTATTTGTAGAGTGTTGAGAGGAGGTTGCGCGCGCGTGTGCCTCGTCGTCCCGCGAGGTGTAAAACCGAGTGTGTCGAGCTGAGTTGGCTTCGACAAAGTAGGGCGACGACTGGGACAGCGGCCACGGGCACCAGCGCTCACCGACGAGGAACCCGTGCGCCGTGCGGTGGAGGAACTGTGGAAGTGGAAGAGAGAACCCTCCTCGTTAAACGGCGGCGTTGCTGTATACTCTACGTTCTCCAGTAGGGGAACCTCCAACTCGGCTGCAACATCATCGTCGTCGTCGTCGTCGTCGTCGTCGTTGTCGTTGTCGTTGTCGTTGTTGTCCTAGCCAGCTAGCTAGCTAGCTAGCTATGTTTCTGCTGCCTACTTCCAATTCGACAACCAGTTGAGGAACGTTGCATCTCCCACCGACTGGGTTCAACTTTCCTTCTCTTTCACACTCTCTCTTTCTTATTATTATTATTTTTTATTTTGACAACAGCAAACACTTCCCAGATTACCATTAGAATCCTTCGAAATATGTTTAACAAGTTGAAGAATAATAATGAAATTTGTTGTTGGTAGAAAATTATTGATTACTTTTAAAAGGCGCAAAGAGAGTTTTAAAAGAAAGAAAAAAAAAAAAAGAGAAAGCCAATGAGTTCGCGGGCTCTCTCAACCTATACGCGTTCTTGTTCCTCTTTTACGGTCTAGGCCACCGATGTTCGATAACCGAAAAACTTTCACCTTCCGAGGAACGTTATATCGAGGAGTCCGTGACCAAACATCGCTTATACTATTCGTATGTAAAGCCTTTACAACGTTTTGCCTTCTCTTGATCTTGATCTTTTCGATTTGTGTTTCGTTACGTAAAATGGAAAAGAGAAATATCATTGATACCACGTTTATGATATTATTTATAACTTTTAGATAAGTTATTTTTGTTGTATCCAAAAAACATATAATCAAGGATTAACAACGAAATTGGAATAAATAATAGGAAGATATACGCGTTGTATCTCGAAGATTGTATTATTCCATTGAAAGAAAATCCTAGTTGGAAAGGTTGGAATATTATCTGGTGCGCAGGACGAAGGCCGACTCGACCTGGAGGACTCCTTCGAATCTACTACGTCATAAATATCCTCTCAACGCGAGTCGTCGCCCTGACCTCAAAAGAGATGACTGACCCGCAAGCTCGCAATATTTTCTATTCGATAAGATAATAAACTTTGGATTAGACGGATGAATCTTAGTTTCTCTATTTCACAATGAACGATATTTAACTATTATAAATTGACTTTGTAATAAATGATAATTAATCGATCGTGTTATATAGTCATAAATTTTCATTAAAAAAATAAAATAAAAGAAAAGAAAAGAAAGGAAAATGAGACCGTGAAACGTCTTATGAACTTGGTAATAAGCAAGTGGAGCTTTCTGTTTGTGGGTTTTTAACATTGCTGACGACAATAAAGTTATTCGCGGTGAGTCATTTCTACGCGTCATTACGAAAAACTCGTTATTACCGATTTACCAAGTATCGATTAGGTGTGATCAATTTTCCCGAGATTATTTTTCTATTTGCGTATGCAAATGTTCGGTCATCGTAATGTTCCAATATCAAAAATTAATCCCTCTCGAGTTGAGGATGATTTAATTTTGTATTCTCGAAAGAAAAATAGCTCGTTTGTATGTGTGTGTTTGTGTGTGTGTGTGTCAGTCAGTTAGTCCGACAATTCAACGACACATATTCGGGTCGCGAGCATTGTTTGTCGGAGGATTAAACGTCTCACCCGTTTCGAATGGCGAACAATCTATTTCCGGTGGTTAGACGAATACTTTCGTTAAGTCACACTTACATCGTATCGTATCGTATCGTTCTAGGAAGCAGCCTAGCCTAGTCTCTAAATGTTCCTCTTCTTTTTCATCGATAAGTGTGTCACCCTACTAGGGTATTAGCTACTAAAAGAGCTCCTCCTTTATGAGAGAAAGTAAACACGATCGAGCGTATGTACTACAAAGCTTATTTACAACTTTGTACATACATCCAAGTAATAATAGTCTAACCTATACAATTTAAACGCGTAATCAAATTTGTCTATGTTTAAATTGACGTTGGTAAAGGAAAAAGAAAAGAAAACGTGATGTGTAGAAAATATTATATAATTAGAGCATATAGATGGGATAACATCGTAATTTAGGTAAGTAAAAGAAAATCGTTTAGAATCTTTAGAGCTCATCTGGATTACCATTTGTTCTTTGCCAGTGGATCAACCAAGTGTAGAAAGGAAGACAGAGAGAGAGAGAGAGAGAGAGAGAGAGGATTCAAGTCTGCTTAACCGTTGAACGTTCGTGTGGGATACCGCAAGCCCCACTGACTCACAGAACTACTTTCCCTTCTTTCTCGACGAAGTACCTACCTACCTACCTTCCTACCTACCTTCCTACCTACCTCAGCAATGAACAGAGCCCCGTTATCCGTGTGGTAGCTCATCGAGAGTGAAACGTTTTGTGTATGAAATTCTTGGTCCTTTATTTTTTCCATTACCAGAAGAAAATGAAGGAAACGTTCGAAAATGATGAACCACTTAAATACATTTATACTTTCTTTTTCTTTCAAAGAAAATATTAATTGTATTCGACCATCGCGTAATATATATTATTTCAATCTCTACAAAGTTGTTCATGAAAAATGTCAAAATGTTTTTTTCTTCACAAAGTAGCACGATATACCGAGAATGGAATTTTACAAGGAAACGTTTAACGAGATAGGAATGCGTCTATCAGCATAAATAGCACCGCTGAAACCAGTTTAACGCGAGAAGGAATTGGAGCGGCAATGACTACTGTAATGAACGAACAAAGAGGAATCGTATAATCCCCCATTCTTTAAGTATTTCCGATCCTTCGATAAGCTAAGGACGTCAAACTTGTATGCGAATGAAAATGGTTGTTAAATCGTTGATCGAAAGTAGATATTCCTTCTGTTTCTCTCACTCTCTAGGAGATTAAAACTATATGCATGTAGATATACCGATGACTAAGAAGGGTTCCTATTACATTAAGATTATAGTTAATCTTAGGTGAACATGACCGAGAAATAAAAAGTCCTCTTTTGATCTTGAGTCCTCGACGAGAGTTGTCTTTGTGGGTCAAGATTCAAGTTCTTTGATAGAGAAAGAAGAAGGATTATTCGTTGCTTTGATCTTTCTCTCACACATATATTATCTAACAGAAATCTGAAAGCTTTTTGGATTTGTACGAAAATGAACGAGTTTGGAATTAGAATGAAAAAAGTTTTCTTCGGGAAGGAGAACAGAATCGTAGGATTAGTGTCGCTTTCGTTTGCAGAATCGGGAGCAAGCAAAAGGCAGAGGTTTTAACGAGCGAATAGGTCGTACAGTAGTAGAAAATCAAATTTAACTATCCGTATTTTTATTTTAAAACGTGTACCCCACACATACAGTCGTATAACCGTGAGACTACGTTTAATAACGTCACGTTCCATTTAGAAGAGACTCGTGAAAGAAAAGAGAAGAAAGAAAGAGGATGACGAGGGAAAGGTGGAGGCGGAGGTGGAGGTGGAGGAGGCCTTTTGCGAATAAGAGAGTCTACTGCCGTAGAAAGTGTTTCTTAGCTTATTATCGCGAGGGAACTGGGCATTACTTCCTCCTTTGGGCTGACCTTTCTCTCGTTTCGTATCGGTACACTCTCGTGTATATTCACGGTGGAAAGATCATCAAGCTAAAACGTATAAATATATATATATAAAGAGGATCGTTAAACGTCTAAAAAGTATTCAGCAATTTAACATCCAAACGATTTATTTCTTTAGCAAGTAGTCAGTTGTTGTTGTTGTTGTTGTTGTTGTTGTGTCGAGTCTGAAAGAAGACCTACATATTCTCTCGTACACATATGTTATGGTATCTACCTAGTTACGTATAAGTACCTACCCCTATTTTGCCTTCGTATTTTTCTCTTTCCTTTAAAATGTGGATCTCTCTGACGAAAATATCGTACGACCAACGTACAGTCATCAAAAAAGCAGACGTCGTTAATAATATCCGCCTATCATTCTCTAACGATTCGCAAACACTCGGTTGAACGACCCGTTTAAGCGAGTTCACGTTTAGCACGGTTCAACGAACTCGAGATAGACTCGCGACTTGCGGCTTTATTTTTTAAACAATGGGGAAAGTCTTGCGAAAGCAGGAACGCTCTCGGACCAAGATACCTCCCCCTCGTAAAGAAAGAGAAAGACCGTTCCTAGATAGAGACCGAGACGTTAAATAAGATAATCCTTTCGTTTTCGTATAACTCGATCCATTTTGATGTTCCTAGTCTACTCAAATGTAGGTTGTTCTTACTATTTTTCATCTCAGATGAAAGGAAACGCATCGCGTAGTGAAACCTTTTACCCGAATTGACGATGAGATATGTTTATACCAAGATAAATCGACATAACACGCCTTTGCTTCTCGACCGGTCGACTTCTTACGAAACCAAACGTGGAGTACGCGAGTTCGACTGGAATTCGGCCGAGGGAAGGTCAAGGGCTGTGCCGAGTAGCACCGACTTTCACCAGAAAGCCAATCGGGACCTGGACCGGAGGCTAACTGCTGCTACTCCGTCTTCTTACTTTTGCTTTTGCTTTTTCCAAAACAGTTACTTGCAACACTCAAACGACTACGACTGTCCACTTATTTTTCACTTTCCTAATTCTCTAAGCGTTTTCTGGAATTTTATTTCCAACGGTCATTTTTAACTTGGGAAAAACTTTACTTTGACTAAACTTTCTTCTTCTTCTTCTTCTTCTTCTTCTTTTTCTTCTTTTATTTACTCGGTGTGCTCAACCGACGTATCAACAACCGATTCTTTATTTTTATTTCCGTCAATTTCTCTTTTTGGCCTGGATAAGGAAGTTATTTTTAGTTTTAGATTTTACTTTCTATTGTAAGAAGAAACAGCATTTTTAAATATAAACACACTTTTTATTTTTATGTCTACACGTAGTTACTTAGAATCCTTTCATTTTCTATTTCTTATTATTTCAACTATTTCTAGTCTAAATGCATCTAGTCAAACTAATTTCGTTGGTTTAAGGTCAGTCCCTCGGTCGTTAGCGTAGTAAATTTAAGCTTCGCGTTGGCTCGAAGATCTAGGCCTCCGATAGGTCAATTTCCTTGCTACTACGTAGCACTCTGCGACCGTTTGAATCTTAAATCATATCGAGAAATCGAGCTAGCTACGAATTTAGATCTCCGTTACGCGATAAGGGCTAATCCAAAACTATACAATTAACTAAGATTCGATAAGATAAAGCGAGAGAGAGAGAGAAAGAGAGGGAGAGAGAGGGAAGGAGAAGAGATAAAGTATTACAAAATGTTCCCAAGATTACTTGAAATATGTTAGATTGGAAAAAAACAATCAACGACTGGTATGTTGAAATAATCTTAGAGAGAAATATTGAAAAAGGGCGGGAATTTGGAAAAGTTGGCATAAAGGTACCCGCGTATTCCCTTTACCCTTCGTCTTTTCGATCTTGGCCAGACTCCATTCACAATTATTGTCCCCGGTTCTCTGAATGAGAGTGGGTAGAACCGTGAATTCATGAGAAACGATTATTTCCACATTCACGTTCGCACGATATCGCCAACTATCCATATTCTTGTATACGTCTCTCTCTAAGTTTATATATGTATGTATGTATGTATGTATGTATGTGTTCGAACACATAGATAAAACACGAGAGATTCGAGCGAGCGTGTCGATTTCTACGCGCGAACTACGTTCGAAGGATCGATTGCGTAAATATAGGAAGCGCTGATGCATTCACCTTTTGCGCGATGCAGCCTTGCCTCGGCAGGGGTCCTCAACCAGCTCGACGTTCTCTTTTTACGCTCGGCCATTTTTAACTTCTGCGAGTATTACTTCGCTCGGTTTTTCTTTTTTTAAATATCTCCTCGATACTATTTTAATGACAATTTTATATTAATACTATTTAACATTAAGTTTTATATTTAATCAAGATTTTTAAAAAGAAAAGATAGTTTCGATACAAATTTCTAAACCTTTGTTTTCAAATAACCACACATTTGTATTTTATTTTTCTTTAAAGCTTCAGAGCTTTTTTTTTTTAATTTCTCGACAAAAGATGCAACGTTTTATCGAATTATGCGTGAAGTTTATGTTTGGTAATGTTAATAGAATCGTGATTTAGATCGTTCAAGAAAAATAGATAAGAATCCTAGATCGTCATAGTTCGTTGAGAAGCTTTGACGTGGGCCGCGAGGTCGGTAACTTTCTCTTCGCTTCTTCGTTGTCGACCGATATATCGTAGTATTCTCTCTACTATGTACTCGACCGTCTAATGTTCTTTCTGCCCACCGTTTTAGTGAGTCAGAGATCGTCAATGCGCTAACGACAATGCGACTGTCAGCAATACATCATTCTACGTTATGAGAAACTCTGAAATTGTAGTTAAACAAAAGTTTTCTTTTTTCCCTCCGGTTTTCTCCTTCTCTCTCTCTCTCTCATCTTTTCTCTGATTTATTTGAAAGGATAATTGCAACTCAGGATACCTTTTCTTTTTTATCTTCTATTGGATCATTAAGAAACTACGTCAAATTGACGACGATGATAATAAATAAATCCAAGATAGACATTTTTATTGAAAATCTTTCTCTTTTATATTTTAACAGTCAATTGTATTGAATACTTATAAAAAAAAATATATATATTAAAAAGAAACGGAAGGAATAAAGTCTCGAATAAATTTGTACGCTCCTGTTCGTAGGCCGGCTACGAATAGACGAAGCGCACGTAATCGAGCGGTGTAACTAAATTTCCGGTAGTTTTCTCTTTCCCGCGAGCGAAACGACCGACAGAGAGAGACAGAGAGAGACAGAGAGAGACAGAGAGAGAGAGTATTGCCTCTCTCGAACATTTACGAGAATCTCCGGCTCTCTTGTAAGCGTTCGTTTTGGTCGAGCACGGATATTGTCTATTATAGACAAAAAAAATATACAAGTATATATAAATAATATTAATTTAATATAAAACAGTAAAGAAAAACAAAAAAATGACTCTCACGATAGATGACAAATTTATAAAAGGTTGATCGTTAACGCAAATATATTTACTTGGATCATTATTTTTCTTTCTAAAAATACGACGAGAGAAATGGAACTTTGGAAGATTTGTTAATTAGAAAACTTATTGTTTTCCATTAAGATGTTAATACATACATACACGTAATCTATACTGTGTGAAACTTACGTTAAGAAACGATGTGAAATGAACGTAACGTTCTTAGAAAAATATGTTCCCCCTTGTTTCTTTTTTGTTTTGTTATTTTTAATCAAATAGGTGTATATATATATATTTTTTTGTATAACTCGCGACGGATGTAATTTTTCGTACAGAAGATTCCCCGTAACTCGACGCTACTGTTACCATCTCCACTTTTCCGTAAACCTCCCACTGTCAGAGTCGGAGGGGAGGAACAGTGACGTCACCGAGCAGTAGGGGCCAAAAGAGGAAGGGTAGCTTTGCGAATATGGTGGGAGTGAGGATGGTGGTGGCAACGAATAGAACTGGTGGGGATGTAGTCGCGGCTATGGAAGATCGTAGAGGGTAACTCGGTAGGGGTTGCTGGGAAATGTTGGGGGATGGTGACGAGGTGAATGACCGACCTAGACTCGAAGTCAGGGGTGTGCAATGTATGAAACCAGCCGTAATAGCAACCCTCCTTCAAAGCAATCTACAAGGGTAGGCTTTACACCCTCTTTCCCTCCACGTCACCCCATCACCAAACCCCTTCCTTTCCCTCCATCCTCTTTATTCACTCTTTCTATTTCTTTCTCACTCTCTTTATTTTTTCTTCCCTCTTTCTTCGTGTTTGCTCGCGTCCTTCTTCGATAGATCCCGTGTGTTCGTTATTCGAGCTGAGATAGGCTCAATAGGCAGAAGTATGTGCTACAAACACATTTCCGTTTCTTTATTTTTTCCTTCTTCTTCTTCTTCTTGTTTTTCTTTTTTCTTTAATAATTTTTCTCTTCCATCCCCGTACGGATTACTTTTATATTTTCCTTTCCCTCTTTTTGTTCCTATTTTTTTATATAAGATAAGAAAATTGTCGGGGACGATCGGTAAGAAATGAACTTCTCGAGTTAACATTCGCGATTCCTCTCATTTATCTCTTTTTCAACTACGTCCAAGTTTATTTTCTCAATAATCGTGGAATTGGAATTGGCAACGACGAGGTAAATATAATCAAAAAAGGAAAAAAAGAAAAAAAAAGCCGAGTTCTTAGCACGCGGAGGTTGGGAAGGAAGATCATCGATGCAGATCGACTTTTGTGCACCGATGACTTCGTGTCCTAGAAAGATAAAGACCGTTCCCTCGGTCGGTAAACTGACGTAGGTCTCGAGCTACGACGAGGTGAATCGAGTGCACGAACTCTCGGCATGCTGACAGAAAGCTAGAAAGTAAGAGAGAGAGAGAGAGGATCAATAGCTGACCAAAAATAGGATCTTTCGACAGAATACTAAGGATAGGTTCGTACAAGACATCCGTCAGGGTTTTCCTTTAAGTAAATCAACGCGTGGTCGTTTCGTCAAAAAAAGAAGAAGAAATAAAAAGGGGAAACACAATTTGTTCTTTTCTCGGCTCGATAAAAGAACGAAGAAGAAGAAGAAGAAGAGAGAGAGAGAGAGAGAGAGAAAGAGAGAGAGAAAGAAAAAGGTTTCGCAGGTATATAAATAACGAAGCTTAATATCCCCAAAAAAGAAGGAACAAAATGTTTCCGTAAAAAAAGAGTTGGAATTAAATCGGGTAACAGTTTGACAGATGTAGTTGATCGTTTACCGAATTCGCGTTTGACCTCGAAAACGTGGGGGGGACTGACTATCGAGGTAAGGCCAAAGTCGTGGAAAAGGAAGAAATAAAGAAAAAGCAAACAAAAAAAAATATGCAGGGAGAAAAGAGGAACGAGGACGAGACAAGGAAATACGAAAATAGGGGTACGAAGGGGGGACTGTGAGGGTGAAGGGAAACAACGATCGATCGGATAGAAAAGTTGTTTCGCGGTTAAGCCGTTGACGAATTCTTCATCCCCCTGTCATATATACATTTCCTCTCCCTCCAAGGTTTCTGTTCGTAAGAGAGCTTAGATTGTTGCATGCACGAGGGTAAGGCACGGCGTTCTCTGTGGCGTTACTGCCACACCACGTGGGTTCGTATTGATCCTCTTCGGTGGGTACAAGCAAGGAGAGGGGAACGTGGGGAGGTGGCTTTCTCCTCTTTCTCTCTGTCTCTCTCTCTCTCTCTCTCTGTACGTCGAAGTTACCCTCTCTCGTTCGTTCCATCTCGTTTCTTTTCCGTCTTTCTCTGTCCCTCTTTAGTCGCGGAGGGTAGCAGCCCAGTGCCCCTGCCTTTCGGTCGTTCACCCTTCGTATACACTCGATTCCGATTCTTCGAGCTCCCTTCCTCTTCCCTACCCCACCCCATTCCCAACCCTCTTCCTTCTTTCCCTATCTCACGATCCCTACTCCTTCCTCCTCCTCCTCCTCCTCCTCTCTATCTCACTTTATTCTTAGATTGTCTTCTTATAACTTTTTTCTTTTCCTCTTTTTTTTATCCACGGCAGCGCCTAAGAAACGGCCAATCTCGGAACTCGATGGAACTGTACTTGACCCCGCAGAATCCCGAGAGTTGGAGAATTAAAAGAAAAAGGAATATTCTAAGAAAAACTTGAGAGATAAAGACTGCAAAATTGCCCGTCTTGTTGTATGTGTGTATTTTTTTTGGTATTTGTATTGGAATTTGTATTTTCTATTTTATTTTATTTTTTTGCTATGGTATTATTGGATGAAGTTTGAGAAACATTGGTATTGAAATATGTAATTTGTAAAAATCGTGAAAAGAAAATAATAAAAATAAAAATATGGAAAGAACGACGACGACGACGACGACGACGAAAACAACAAATCCGATAAAGCGTTTATGGTGAAACGAATGCGTGTTCGCTAACTCGACACGTTATTCGATATGGAGGTCAAATTCAGCTCACGTCACGCTTGCTAGGCCTTATGTACGGTCACGGTGGCTGGTCGTCGTCGACGTGTTAAATAAGTAAGTAAAAACCCAATGAACGATCCTTTACTTACGATCACCGACGCTACTTTCACGAATGAAAGGTCATGAAATTCTAATCTCTGTACGCTCTCGCTACATCCTACCACTGTGGAAGTGTAAAGCGAGAAGGTTCGGGCTTCTTAGGCTTACCTGAAACAACAAAAAAGAATTCTAAAATAATCATAATAATCTGTATCAGTTTTTAACGTTAGAAAGTTTTACAAATTTTTTTTGTTCATACACTTTTACAATATTAATTTATTTATTCGTTTACGATGACGTTTAATCTTTTTTCTCTTTTAATCGATAAATAATTGCTTAATTTTCTGAGAAGAAGAATAATAATATCTTTTAAGTAAGTAACCAACGAGATTAGTCGGAATGCGTTTGAAAAAGAAAAATAAAAGAGAAAAAAAATAAGGGGAAAGATGCTGCGAACCCCTTAACTGTTCGGCTGCCACTCGAACGAACTAAAACGAAGGGGTGAAAAACATTCGAGGATCTTTCTCTCGTAAGTCGTGGCACATTGACGAGGAATAGAAGCGTTAAGGAAAAGCTTCGTTGAAAATCCTTGTTAAAAAAGAGGAAATATATTTAATAGGAGAACGTATCGAACCGAATTCTGACTTAGATGTACCAGTCTCTTCCGTACGTGTATCGAAAAGGCATTTTTTTTTCAAACATCAGAGAAAGAGGAAGAGTAAGGAAAAACAAGTAGAAGAAAAGAATCAAAAAGTTGGAAGATGGAAGAGAAGAGAAAAAACACACAGAATAGTTGTCCATCGTTTTAAACTTTTTTTCCTGTCGTGGTCTTTGAAATTACGAGGGTTGCCCTCTTTCTTTCTCTCTTCAGTGCTCGATTCCAACTCTTCAGGGTTTAAGAGGTAGAAAAAAAGAAGGAAGAAGAAGAAAGAAAGAAAAGAGAAAGAGTAAGGAAGTTTTTTTTCAAGTGGTCCGATTAACTTCAAACACAAAGAATTAGAATTTTACTCGCTGGTTTTAATTATTAAATATTTTTTCTTCAATGTATTTTGTTTTTTGTAGATATTTTTTATTTGTATAATATAATATAGAAGTAATGGAATTTTGTATCGAAGGACCTTTTAATGATACAACAACTTGAATCCTTTTATCCCGTTACGCGGAAGTTCTGATATCGATTAATTATAGTCTGTTGTCAGCCATAGCAGATGTCGGTGAGCGAACCCTAAAGAGCATCCTGATTCATGGGTCTTCTGGAGAATATGAGGAGAAATGGAAGGGACAACCCTCGCGGAACGTGACGATTAAGTTCGTTGACCTTCGTAAGGGGTTTCTTCCTTCGAGAAACTTCACATGGAAGATAAAATGTTAACATTTGTTTTTAACTCTACTCATAAAAAATAACCAAAAAATCAATCGATCGAATTCTGAATGATTAAAAATGAAGAAAAAAAAAGTATAAAAAGGAAGGAAGGAAGGAAGGAAGGAAGGAAGGAAAAGATTTGCAATTAGGCCACACCTTGCCTACTTTCGGAGAGTGCATTGACCCGTCGGAGGAGGAGGGTGTAATCGTTCCCTGAGGGACTTTTCCTGGGGGTTGGCACCTGCGCAGAAGCGGAATTACGTGTTCCACGTGGCCGCCACGTGGTCGGGGAACCGAGGAAAAGGGAAGAAAGATCGCGAACTAACGGAGGATAGAGGGAGAGGGGAAGGTAGGGCTCACTCCGGAAAAAGGCAGTCTTCGAGGGGATGAGTATCGACCAAGGGCAAGGGCGAGAGCATGCGTAAACGATGCGCAACGGCTTCCACAACGACTTGTCCAAAACGTTCCGAATTTCTCCTTTAATCTTATCGACTAGTTTTTTTTTTCGTATTCTTCATTTTTCTTTTTTACTCACTTACTTTTTCTTTTTATCTATCGTCGTATCTTTTTTTCCAAAGCTAGCTCGAGAGTAAATATTATCTCAAAGAATGGCATTTCATTTTGACATATTTTATTTCACTTTAGTCACACACGAATTTTACTTTTTTGTTTCACGAATGGAATTTTAAATGGACTTTTTTACTATTTGTTTTTCAAAATGTTTTCTATTGACATCGTAAACGTCTATAAGTTTTTTCCTCGACAACGCATATTTTTAAGCAAGTAAGATTATTTGTTTGAAGAAGGAAGAAAAAGAAATAAAGTATGATATATATGTATAAAGAATATAAAATATTTTCAGGAGAACATTCTATCTATAATTTCTTCTCATTTCCGGTGAGAGCATTCGTGCGCGAAGCTTACGCGCACGTCAAATTGGCTCGGCACCGTTTTGGACAGCCCTGACTATTCGTATCGAGCGGCAATGCCAAGGGCAAGGGCGCCCTTCCCCCACCCGTTCCGACGAACCTGCACACCCCCCATTTCTCTCTTCCTCGTTCTCCTCTTCCTAGTTCCTCCTGGAAACACGCACATTCACGCACTTATGCCAGCCACGTTTCGCTTCGCTCGTTTTAGTAAACGTGTGCGCAAGTCTCGTAGTTCGGTGGGCGTTCGATCATCCACAAAAACACAACACTCTCCAGAATCAAAAATATTTTCTTTATTATTATTATTATTATTATTATTATTATTATTATTATATTTCATTTATTGACATTCAATATTTTTTAAATTGATCTTGTTAGTTGTTATTATTATTTCTTGATTTGGGAGAGCATGTTAAATGAAGTTTGCTAAGCATCAGCACCAGAGACGGACAGACAGACAGGGAGAGAGAGAGAGAGAGAGAGAGAGAGAGAGAGAGAAATTGTGCAAAAGGGGTGAGTGGGGGATGAGAGGAAAGGGACGTTCGTCGATGGAGAAAGCCACGTTCAGGTCTCTCCTGGGGTTAACGTACTCTCAACGTTATGGCGTCGTCTTGCAAGTGACGATGATGTTTCTACCATTACGCAAAAGCAAGTAGTAGCAAGCTAGCAACGCCAGTAATATCACCGCCAAACGCGACATTTGGACTTTACTTCTGTGGTATAAAAAAAGAATAAATGAAAAAGTTCAAACTTGTTGCTAAAGGAAGAAAAGGAAAAAAAGGGGAACGAAATTCGGTCTACTTGGCTCTAAAACTTTCTACTCGGTTTTAAGGGATTGAAAGAAAGAAAATGAGATAAGAGGATAGAGATAACTTTAATCTTTTTTTTTTTTCGAAACACACCCACCAACCAGAGTCAGTACGGTTTAAATTACTCTTATCAAAATACTTTTCCCACTCTTCCTTATTTATTTTAATTTGTTGTTGTTGTTTTTCTCTCTTCTTCGGTAAGAAAAATCTTTCACGATGAGGTGGGAGTAGGGGGTCGACCCGTTAACGGTTGCTCTCTTCCGCGTATTAAATAATTACGAAGGTAGTTGGTGATCGAACATAGAAAGCGTAGATAAGCGTGTATTCGTCAAAGGGATTCTCAAACTCGTATTCAAAAACTCGAAAATTCAGCTTCCCTCTCGAGACGACTACGACGACTTTCTAGATTCAATTGAATAAGAACTTGCGATTACGATAATCTTGATTATCATCGTTTTGAAGAACCACTCTCGGCGAAATCAGGAAGCAAGTTTGAGAGCCTCTGGCCAAAGAGAAAGTTGCGACCGACATATTTCGCGTTCGCGAGACCGTGCGATGTGTTTGTAACTCTTTGCGATGGCTAGAAGACGACGTAGTTTGTTCGTATTGAACAAAGATAGATAGATTGATTAGTATTTATGAATTTCATACAAATTATATCTCTTCTTCTTCTTCTTACAATTAGTTTTATCAAATGATTAAACATAGAAGAAAGAAAATATTGAATGTACTTTTCAATATCGCGTTATTTGTTTATGGAAAGGAAAATTAAAGAAGAGAAGAAGAAAATAGAAAGGTGAATAAACAGTAATCCTCTCGTAACAAACATCAGAGGCTCGTTATCGTTTTTCTTTTCATCCTTACACGTGTAAAAACGATAGTTTTCCATAATTGAACGGAATTTTTCTCTCTTTCTCTTTCTCTCTCTCTTTCCTCTTATATCTTTCTGTTGTGTTGTTGCGTGCGAACCAGATGCCGCGAGATGCCCTAAGGTGGATTCTTTTGCTATATCTAGGTATACTAATCTCTCGGCCAGATCAGAAGCACCGCATGCTCGTAACTAGCGTAACTTTCGAACGTGAGAAAATGATTCTCCATTGGCTTCTTCTCTTCTTCTCTTCTTCTTCTTCTTCTTCTTCCGTCTCGTTAGCCTATTTATACGAAGTGTCGCAAGTTAAACGGTTAATCGAGATTTACAACGGGCCAAAGGATTCCAATCGTTAATTACGACCAGCTTACTACTTTCCACGTTATCGATTAGAATTACAGCCTTATACACACCGACCTGATATTTACATTCGAATAACTTCTAATCTTTATTACCGTGTACAACTTCTTTTTTAATTCTTTTTTTTTTTAGAGAAAGCGAAAAGAAGGAGAGGGAAAAAAAACCCGTCGCGAACTGCTGTCCTTTTTTTTCGTCAAGATCGAAATTATAAATGTCGATAAAAGATATTACATAATGATATTTTCGTGAGTTATAAATAAAACTCATTTGAATGACACAGGTATTCGATGAATTATAAATCGATTAATCTACTATAACACGTTTCGACAAAATATTTCCTATTTCTTTTTTTTTTCTTTTTTATCATCATTATTATTATTATTGAATTAATTTTTTATACTAATGATAAATATATTCTCTTTTTTATTTAAATAGAATATAATAATAATAATAATAATAATAATTAGGTTATTTTTAGCATAGGGATTAACAGTCAGGGAATAATCTTTCGAACGATTTCGCTTACGACGATGTAAAAGCGAATTGTGTCGTGATGAGCGTAATAACGAAGAAGACAGGCCAACGGTAAACTAGCAGAACGACTTTTCCGGTGAAGGAACGAAGAAGTAGTAGAAGTTGAAATAGTAGTAGTAGTAGTAGCAGTAGTAATAGTAAAAGAAGAAGAAGAAGAAGAAGAAGAAGAAGAAGCTACGAGCCATGACGCGTTCACTTTCGCTGCGAACCGATCCCGTTGGATCGAGACGACGAGCTTCTCGTTCGTTCCTTCGTTCCTTCGTTCCTTCGTTCGGTCTTGCGCGCGTGCCTAAACGCGTGACACGCATACGAGGTCGTAATTATGACTATGCCGGAGAAAGAATTGTCTCGCATATGTGAAGCACAAGCAGTGTTCTCTATCGACGTGTTTTTTATCCTCGCGACACCGTACGTGTTTTCTCATTTTTCTTTGTTTTCTTTTCTTTTTTGCGAGTATATTTTTTGCAATATATGTTTTCCCATAAATTAACGCATACCTATAATTTTAACAATAATAAAATATAGATTTGTCATCAGTGATATTACAAATTTCCGTGTTAATTAACAAATGCGTCCGAGTGGATAAATAAAACTTGAATAAAAACGATATCGTTTAATTATGAAACGTAGATCGTTAGGATTTATTGATCCTGTAGAAAATGATGAATTATTATTATTATTTTTCTTTCCTATAAAAATCGAGAACTATTGAAGGAAGGATAAATCTAGCGACAGAATTATAGATCCTTGATCGTCCAATGACTGAGACCGGCCCTGACTTGTCACCGCGAATTACATTGCTAATGTTAGAGAGAGACTGGTTTCGATTAGTCTCTAAAAGACTCAATATATACATCCTATGCTCGTGCGTACTTTAATCGCACCGAGTTAGTTGAACACTCGCAATCGCGCCGCCAATGCAAGTGCAAGGTAGTGCGCCGGCTGGTATAATCGGTAGAAACGAGCGAAAGTTATCTTACGTCACTCCTACGTACAACGCGTAATAAACGTTGAAAACGCCGTTCACGAGAACTAGCTTCTAATCCTCCATAAGTCTAGATAATATTTATACACCTTTTTATCTAGTTTTATATACAAGGTGTCCAGTAATTGTATACACGCACATAGATAGAGAAAGACAGAGAGAGAGAGAGAGAGAGAGAGAGAGAGAGAGAGACAGTCATAAAACGTACGATTCTTTAAAGTAAAAAAAAACAAACCTCGGAGAGAAGCCCAGTCATTCGTAGATTAATCGAAATATAATAAATCGGGTTGGGATTAGTTAAATAAAAATATAACTAAAGTAAGAAATAGAAGAAATAGAAGAAGAAGAACAATGAAATCGATCGGAAAGATCGAATGCATTTGCATTATTACGAGAAACTAGCTTTTATATTCGTAATACTTGAAAGACCGTAAATCAGGAGTTTTATCGGCGGAAAAAGAGAATGCGGTCGTTTCTTTTTTACCACTCGAAAGCGAAACAAGCGTGCATTTGATTAAAGAGGAAGAGAGAAGTATGAGAAGGCGGAAGAAGGTCATAGGTCGAATCGAACGAGAAGATGAAAGATATTTCCTGGCTTTGGTATCTACCTGGCCGTGTTGGTTAGTTTCTCTCTCCCTTTCTCTCTCTCTCTCTCTCTCTCTCTCTCTGTACTTTGCTAACAAACCTTACCGCGAAACGTAACATTGTGAACGGTGCTTAAAATGACCCGTCACGAAGCAACGACCCGGAAGCGATAAACGCGCGAGCGAGGTCGAATCCACGGTCGATAAGGAGGTCGAGTAGAGTACACCGACTAGAGCGAGTTTTTCCCTCTTTCCCTCCCCCAGATTCCCTCGTACCCCCTTCCTTCCATCGCTCCTCTTTCTCTTTTCTTTCTCCTCATTCTTCTACTCTAGTATATTTGCCAGCGTTGGAACACTGGATCCGACAGATAATAATCGAACCGAACGATCCTAGACGCTTGCGATGCATTATTTTCAGATGATGCTGATACTGGGAGATTGTGAGATCGTACCAACAGAACTATGATATTTCATTTCCTTCACTTTCCTTTTGACCTGGACAACGACGAATGAAGAAAGAACCCCGCGCGCGTGTCAGTTGTGTTGATCTTCAGGACAGTCGAATGCAATTTATTATCTCGAATAAATTTAGGGTTTTTTTAAACTTATTCTAACGATAAAATATTATTCTATTGTAGTAATTTCATGAATTTCTATTCATGGAGAAATGTCGCGATTGTAATTGGTAAGCTTTACGTGTGTGAACGTAGCTTAAGAGGTACGAACACACCACGACGATGTTGCAATGGCCCAGAAGCAGTAGCTAGGCGAAGGGTCAAAAACACCGAGCGGCACAGTTTCTAGGCCATGCACTGCTATCTATAAACCCCTGCGAGCTTCTCTACCCCTCCCCCCCCCCCAACCCCGCCAACCCGCCTCGCGAGGTTCTCTACCTACACCATTACCATTACCACCACCATCGCAACCATTACCATCAGTCCTATTCTACCTACGTGTGCTGCACTCATGCGCATTTACGCATACATAAACATAGACCAACGTTACACGTACTTTCGTGTCTTTCTTTTTTCATTGGTTTGCTTGCTTGCTTGCTTGCTCGCTCGGGGTCCAATCTTTCTCTTTCTCTTTCTCTCTTGAAGTTTGTCGTAAGTGTTTGTCGTGCACGCGTGTCACAGTCCCACGAAGCAAGGTGGACTCCCCGCAATGTATGCTAAACCGATATCTTCGAGTTGAAGATAGAGAACCGGCACGTACTGCGCACGTTCATTCGAAAATAGAGATAGAGAGAGAGAGAGAGAGAGAGAGAGAGAGAGAGAGAGAGAGAGAAGAGGGAGCTTTGATATTTCCGTTTCCGTGAAATGCCAGTCCCCAGCCTGGATTAAGTTTAAATTTCACAGTACGCCTACCTAAAGCTACGATCATTCCAAGATATTTCGAATACGCTCAACAAACCCTTCCGATCAATTTCTCTTTGAGATTTTTGTTCATTCTTCTCGAATTTAGAAATTATTTAAATCTAACAACAGATCTCTTAAAGAAAATAAATCTTCCAAGATCTAGTCGGGAAAAAAACAAAAATATATAATAACTTAACGTTAAAAAATTGAATAAATAATCGTAGGGCACGTGCATACAAACACACACACACACACACATAAACACTCGAAGAAACCCTTTTTATCCCAGATCGATTTTCTTTCCGTTATAAATTTAGTTGGCCCTAAAATGTAATAGGGCTGAAGGAAATAGTTTCTCCTTCGTAAGATCGAACGTACGTAACAAATCGTAATGTATATAAGCGTTTGAATATAAATAAAGTCAAGTCTCTTTCGAGATAGATGTTTCGCTAATGTAAGATGCATGCAAAATGCATGGGATCCAGAAGTGAGAGGGGGAAAAGTAAAAAGAAAGAAAGAAATAATTAAAGAGATGAAAAAGAAAGGTAAAAGAAGAAGAAAAAAACGAAAAGAATTAAAAAAAAGGCACAATCGGCGAAGTCTTTTTCTCGTACGTATGGCCTCGAGTAATTCGGCACTTAAACTTGACAATGGATCGTCGAATGCGTGGACTTGAAAGGTGAAAATAATTTGATAGCTGTGCACGCATCATTACCCGGGTCGTCGCTTGCTTTTTCGGTTATACAACAAGCGTACGATCGTGTACCGAGTCTTTCGTTGTAATCGTGTGTCTATATATGTGTGTGTGTGTGTGTGTGCGTGTGTGTGTTTGTACAAACGTACTTTGCGGATCGTCGAATGTGATCGCTCTCTCTTCCGCAGTGGTTCTCTTTCGAATCCTTCTTTTCCATATCTTAAACTTGAATTCGTTTGATAGAACGTAAAAGGATTTCCAATGATTCAAAGAGACACTGAAGTCTCTTACATACATAGTCGATATAGAAAGAAACAGAGAGAGAGAAAGAGAGAGAGAGAGAAGTGTATATGTATTTTATGATGAATGTTATAGACTCGTTCACGATACGTAATAATCAGAGCTCCTCGAGTCGAGTTATGCCACGATATCGATTTACGTGGTATAACGCTCGACATTATCTTATTAATAACAGTTATTATTAATGCGTATGTTTGTCGAGTTGTGTAGGGTGACGAAACTATTATGCAACGTTTATAGTAAGTAGAATTCAAGAAGAAATAAGGACAACTAAATAACATATTGTTAACAGATATCTTTTTAAAACGAAAACTGACCTTTTACCAATCGCACGATGTTCAGATTAATCAAAAATATATATGCACAAAGAAGAAAACTTTTTTAAATCATCGTGTCAAGATGATTTAACACACTTGTCAGTAAATACTTACTGACTTCTTCTTCTTCTTCTTCTTCTTAGTTTTATCCTAACTCTGTGAATGGCTTTAGCAAGCCGAGCTAACGACTTTCACTTGCAAGAACGAATTCACTTCCTGAATCAGTCGAGCAACGAGTAAGCAACCGTGATTCTAGGGGACCTAGGAGGAGGAAACTCATAAACCGGATTTTTTCGACACAAAAAATCCAATCGATCAAAAATGTTATCTCCCTGTTTGATATTTTTTTGTCGAATAATGGCTCGTTTCTTTTACCTAATGCAACTTTCCACGATTCGTTGAGTAATATGTATATATAGGAATGATTAATGAAAAAAAATATTCCTCGTCTCACCGGTTCGAGACGATTTTTCATTAGATTACGATTAGAATTAAATCCAAGGATTAGGTGTTGTCGATGTTGTTTGATACTCGGGTAGTACCTGAGATTTTTCCATTTTATTTCTCGAGAATATAGGAAACAAAAAAAGAATAAAGTTCGATGTGACGCGTTCTCTACTCGGGTAAGAGTTAAAACTTTCAAAAGTCACGAGAAAGCTATCCTCGCATAATAAGTCAACATTCTCGGATGTCGAGTTAAAACCTATTTTGGTAGCACATCGCACTTGGATCGAATGATTATGTAATAGACGTACCACGAAAGAAAAAAAATTATATGTCAGATGATTCAAATGGAATATATATTGCGCGGGCGTATCTGTGGGAGTTGACACAGGTAAAGAAAAAGGAAATAAAAGAAAACAAACAAGTAAACAAAAAAGAAACATTTCCCGTGAGAGGAGGACTCGTTCATTCCTAACGTTTACTTTATTTTGCATCAGTAAAAGTTAATGTTTGCATTTTGTGACTATCGTTCGTTCGTTCGTTCGTTCGTTCGTTCGTTCGTTTAGCGTACATTCAGATTTGACAAAAAGAATAAAAGAACAAATATTTTATCGGAGCAGGTCCTCAGAAGAAGGAGAAGGAGAAGAAGGAGGAGGAGGAGGAGGGTTGTGCGTTGAAACGAGAGAGGGTCATTTCACTTCCTGTTATGTAACGCAATTAACCGTTCATTTAATAGTAGCAAAGTAGTCGTCTCAACCACGAACTATAGTAATAGAAGCATCGTTATCATGAATAACAAAAAAGGAAGGAAAAAAGAGAAATAAGCGAGTAAGGCAAATAGGAAGAGGCAGGGGCAGAGAAGTAAGACAGAGAAGTGTTACAGGGAAAGTGTAACGACGTTAAAGGAGAAAGAAAGAAAAACATATTCGATCGTTGAGAAGCCGATAAAATTTGTAGAAAAATTTGGTCATTCGGTGATTATGGTAGTAGTACCATAATAACGCGCGTAGTTGGACTTTTCCGCGTATAATTATCCTTCGTTACGTGTGTTTTATCTGAAAGGAAGGAAGGAAGGAAGGAAGGAAAGAGAGAATAGAATAGAATAGAAAAAGGTATACGCGGACGCATAAGTTTTCTTTCGTAATCCTATCTTTCAAACTCCCATTCAGTTTTTTGTACATTAGCTCCAAAGTAAGTTTGATGTTACATATGTATGCGAATATATAGATTTGTATTGTATTGTAACGTATTGTAAGGGATACGTAAGAGCTTTCTCGGAGTATAATAATCACTGTCATGTACTATGGGTATACTTGTAATAGTTGGACGACATTTCGTACAGATTGCTTCCTTGTACGTAATCCAATTATAGTGATTATTTTAACTCTCAGTTCAATAAGTTTAAATCCTCAGTTTTGGTTTTATTTTCTATTGTAATTTTCGTTTATTTACGAAACTTAAAATATATTTTAAATGTAATTGAAGAGTAGAATCTTGTCGGAAGGTAAATGAATATAATAAAATAGGGTGAGAGGGAAGTAAGGTATTCTTCTTATTGGTAAAGGTAATAAATAAATAAAAATAGAAAATTTGTTGGAATACGAAAGGAAGGAGGAGGAGGAGGAGGAGGAGGAGGAGGAGGAGATTGAGCATGAGCTTTGCTGGTACGCTGCCGGGATAGTTTCACTAGTTGCGTAACGGTAATGGTCCGCTTGGTGTCGGCCATTACTACTGACGCTTAGGCGACTTGCAGTCAGTCAACACGAGCCTGTCTGCCTGCCTGCCTGCCTTTGCCCCTGTCTTCTTTCGTTTAGACTCGCGCGAGAATCGACTAGAAAGTTGCATGTTCTCCTAAGCAAAAAAGAGAGAGAGAGAGAGAGTGGGATAAAATAAGAAAAAGAGTAAAAAACAAAAAGAAGGTACAAGGAAGCAATCGAATTCTTCTTCTTCTTCTTCTTCTTCTTTTTCATTTTATTCTAGAGTTCATACCAGAAAAGAGATCTCGTATTGGGACAAGTTTGAAATCACTTGTTTCGCTTAGAACGTCATGGTAGTATTTTACGATGCAAGATTTCATAGAAATTAATCTTTTATTTTCGGTGTTCCAATAAACGTTTTTAACCGTTCAATGGTTCACTTTTTATTTCAAAATGTATTCTATTTGCGGTAATGTTTTAAATGCGGCAATTGTAAATTATTCATTCAACTTTTACAATTTAAGTAGTTCAAATGCTCCATGGCCGGTCGTAAATGACCAACGTTGCAGTCAAAGTGTTAATTCGTTTTCTGAATTGAGTTGAGTCTTATTTTGTTTCGATAAAAGTAGATATATATATTTATATCGGTTGGATGGATAAACAAAATTGCATTAAAGAACGTTTTTGAGAGATGATAATAAAACGAAGACAGAAGAAGAAGAAAAGGAAGAAGAAACGATATCGTATATCGTTTTTATTAAATCTGGCAATCGAAACCTTTCGTAACCTTAGATGAAATTTCTTTGAAAGTGTAAAACGAAAGAGGAGAAAGAATTAGGAATAAAAAGGAAATTACATCAATGACCAACCCAGACGTTGTCGTTGTCGTCGTCGTCGTCGTTTGTATTGGCTGACTGATGGTGTTGCGCAAACGTCATCGAAAAGTTCATGATACAAAGTCATGTTACGAAAACGGCGAATGACGCGAGCAACTTGGTATACAACATGTTAGAGAGACACCACACAACAGATATCTGGTTGATTCAAATTCAAGAGAAAAAGAGATAGATCTAATCATTTTATATGCTAATTCAAACACGCCCATAATAGTAATATCGAATCGTTAGACTCGGATAAAATTCAAATGGCAAATCATATTCAGCTTAGTCAGATTTTTCCCACAAAGAAGTATCCCACTCTTCTTGGTTAGAACTATAGTGTGTGTTTTATCTTTTCAGATTGTACGAGCAAACCCTGACGACAACGACAACGACAACGACGATGACGATGACGACCGTGTTGCGCATAGTTTTCGTCGCACAACAACGCAATGCAATTCCTCTCCATCTCTATCTATCCATCCATCTATCTCTATTTCTCTATTTCTTTATTTTTTTCTCTTTTTCTATCCCCCTACTTTGGTGTCTCTCTGCTGTTCGACTATACTCAAAGCATGCTAAGCGCGAGCACCGAGCGATTCACCTCGCTTGGCCTAAATAAACAACCGAGAATACATCGACCAACGACGAGAGCCTAGCCGACTCTCTTTCTCTCTCTCTCGGAACTCGATGCTGACTTCGTACTCCGTTAATACGATAGTCGTCGATTAGTATCCCATCAAAAGACCGGAAATGATTCTGTAACTGAGAGATACGTAATATATTCGTTAGATTTACAAAACTCTACGAACTTGTACGCTTAAACTAGCCATTTGAAAGTTAAGAAATTTCTATTTCTTTTTCCTTATATAAATGAGACACACGTTTCTATGTTCAAATGAGACAGAAACAAAGAGAGAGAAATAGAGTTGCTCGTTAACGAGAACAATTAGAGTTGAAAAGAAGAGTAGTGTACCGTCCTATGCTCGTTCACTCGCGATTACGTAAAAGGTCGGTGATTCTAGTCGACAAACTACGAAAGGAACGTTGAGTATCGAATGAGAGAGAGAAAGAAAGAAAAAGAAAGATAGATAAAAAAAAGGCAGCGAGTTTACACTATCTCTATCGTTCATTTTTCTACCTATTTTTCGAGGTATCGGGGAAACTTTTGTCTGGCCTACTTCGTTATCATCTTCGCCGTGGGCGATTTGCGTTGCTTACTCGTCGCCGACGTTGTCGTCGTTGTCGGTCGAGAATGCCTTTACCTCCCCCATCCACCTCCACTTCTCCCCTTCCCCCCCCCTTCGATCGTAACGCCTTCATTTACTAACGAGTTGTCATTGAAAGTGTTCAAGATCTAGTGCAGAAAAACGGCCATATTAACTCCTCGCCCACGATGTTGCTTATCTAACTTCATATTTTATGTTTCTCGTAAATATTTTCATTTATTGTTAATCGGTCGAGATTTTTGAACGAAATAGAAAAGGAAAAATGAAAAAATAAAGAGAATGAGTACGAGCGTCATTTAGAAGTCGTGACGATAAAATTAAAAAAAAAAAAGGGAAAAAAATTCAAGAACGATGTCCTTATCCTTTCCATCAAGGACTCGAAATGCACGATCGTAGGATGAATAGGCGACTAGATAATGCCAGAGTGTGTGAGTGAGTGAGAGAGAGAGTGATAAGAAAAAAGGTGGGGATAGAAGTGCAGCGTGACTATGACCGACGTTCTCTATCACTCTCATTGGGTGAGCAAGTACGCGTGGAATCCTTGCCAGCCTTCTTTAAGACACTAAGAAAGAGAGACTTGTCAGTGACACTCTATGTTGACCCCAGGAGGCAGCTGTATATATCGAGGCCGTCACGACGACGACGACTATGACTACGACGACTACGACGACGACGACGACGACTTCTGGAATGAGACTTCAACTCGCGCTAGGTGAACGTTTTTTCCCTCTCGTTTCTCGAGATTCAAGGATTCCAAACACTACTTGACCCAGATCTTCGTTAAACTTCGACCAAGCACGGCGTAAACAACTCTCGGTAGTACTATTTCTAGATATACCTGCATAACTACGCGAATCCTGAGTAATCGAACTAACTTTTATAATCTCGTTCCTCCTAAAATTTCATTAAACTTATCTTATTATTATTTTTTTTTCTCTCTCTCTCTGTTCTCTTTCTAAAATATAATTATTATTTTTTATCTCACGCAAATCCGAACGAATATGTTTTTTTTCTTCTTCCGACGATTAATTACCCATTCGAAAAGTTAAGATATTTTGTTGTGGTTGATAGTTAAATTATAAAGGAACAACCATATTTGTTAGATCTATGTATATTTTTTATATACGTTATCGTTAACCAAAGTTATTCGTGGGTTTATTAAATCGAAGGATGGAAGGAAAAAAGAGATGGTGTTCTTTGTAACGTAAGCCTTCACGATACTATCCCCCCATCATCCACATCATCGCCTCCCTCTTTTCTAACCGAGCCGGGAGGAGAACCCTTCATCAATCGGATCACAAGTAGAGCGTGCACATCGGCTACTGCATAGGGTCCTTCTTTTGCTCTTAATTCTCTTCACGAACAACAGCCACCATCGACCACCATACTCTAAGTCTCGGGGTTATACTATCTCCTTCTTCTTCTTCTTCTTCTTCTTCTTCTTCTTCTTCTTCTTCTACTTTCTACGAATTGTCAACATTGAAAAATCGTAACGAGTTGAACGTAAATTTCCTACTCCTTTGGAAAACAAATTTTAGTAAAGGGCCCTTCGGTATAACTTTACGCTCTTGAATTCTGTCTAGTTTTCTAGGAGAGCGTGTATTCCGCAGCAATGGACGCGCATGCGTGTAAAAGAAGTCGCAACGAGAGAGGTACTTATGCGCGGAGTAATCAAATATATTACCAACGTTTTCTTACCGATTTGCTAGATTTTTGGCACGAATCTATTAGCTTTTAAAAACCGATAGTAGAATAAATTTATAGGCCGTTTATACGCATAAACGTTATTTTATAATACCACTATTTAAACAAAACCAAAATGATATTTAAAGAGAAAGATAAATAGGTAGAAACGTCAATGTGATTCCTTAAAACATATGAAACAAATATAAATAAACCATCAGCCGAGGGTAAGAAATATTTTGAAGATTCCGCGTAAAACGGTATCGAGAATAGAAATGGAAAGTTAAAAGCTCGGGGTTCTAGGTAATACGGTCCGTGCCTGTCAGTAGTTGCTCCTAGACTTCGTAGAGCATTAGATAGAGCAAAGAGATTGTACGCGTAGGCGCATACACATGCATCGTACACACGTGTACACGATTACACGAGTACGTCAGTGTTGTAACGAACACAGTCGATGGGAAATCGCTTTTGAACTTGTGTGAGCGAGAATATAACGTATGCGAAACGAAGAGAGTGAGAAAGAGTGTATGTGTGTGTGTGTGTGTGTGTGTGTGTGTGTGAGAGAGAGAGAGTGGATAAGGGAGAGAGTAATGGTAGAGGTTGGAGGGAAGAAGACAGGGCTGGAGTTGTGATGAGGGAGGGGAAGAGAGTTAGGTGTAGTATCGGTCATTACCTCCACCAAGTAACTGGGTCAGTCGTCACAGCGCCTCGGTTCGCTCACCGGCCGTCCATTCGCAGCCTTCNGCAAAGGTTGAAGAACGCTGCTACCACCGGAACAACCACCACCACCATCACCACCACTACCACCACCACCACCGATAGCAGCACCCTTCGTTCACATCACTCGACGCACTCGGCGCGTACGTACACATGCGCAACCTCTTTACTCTTTCTCTGCTAGTTCTATTCGCTCGGAGTGAAGACTACCTACCCCTCTCCATCTGCCTCGCAAACCAATTCTCCCTCTCTCTTTCTCTTTCTCTTTCTCTCTTTTTGTGCTTTCGTTCGACCTACCCCAATCTCCACCCTCATAGTATACCTCTCTACCTCCTCCCTCACTCTCTTTCTCTCTCACTCCTCTCGAACTCGGTACACGCGACCGTCTTCTCTTGCAACAGCTGCTGCTGCTGCTGCTGGTGCTTCCTGATCCAGTGAAAAACAAAACTTCTTTCTGCGAAAAAATAAAAGAGAGAGAGAGAGAGTCCAATCGCAAAGACAATAATATATTTAATTATCTTTAATATTATTGTAATATTCTCCTTGAATAAATTATCAAGAACAAGTAAAATTGTTTTTATTTTTCTTCAAAAGTACTTGTGTAGATATATTTGGAAGGTAGATATTATGTTGTATCGATAACTCGGTCGAATCTTCCTCAAAGATGATTATCTTTCTCTTCTTTGACGTTTTTTCCTTCTTCTTCTTCTTTTTCTTTTCAGTAGGCTCATAAATTGGACTTCCTGCTTTTCCTTCAGCGTATCGACTTCATTAACGCTTGGACTTTGCAGTCTGCTTTCCCCGAGCTAACTCCAACGAAGATACGCTTCGACGTACACAAAAATAGAACGCGACCTACCCCAACGAGTCTTCCCCTCTTTCTCTTGTTCTTTATAACTCTCTGCATCTGTTCTCTCTTTCTTCCTCTCTCTCTCTCTCTCTCTCTCCCTATTTTTCTTTTATCGAAGTAGACCTCTCAGCATATTCTTTCTCCCTCCTTTGTCGATCCTTCTTCGTCTTTTTTTTTTTTTTGCATATACACTTTATATTCTTGTTCCTTTTATTTTTTAATACCCTTTCCGTTCCATCTTTCTCTCTCTCTCTCTCTCTCTTTCCTTCTGTCATCGTATGTACACCAGAGAGATATATTATCTGCCCTCGAATATCCTGGACGAAAATTGTTCCTCCAACGATAGGAATTTTCTTTCGGACATGGAATTGGGTCGACCCATTCTCGAGGTCAAAAGGAAATAAAAAAAGGAGCTCTTTTTTTTTACTGTTTCGCGATGAATGAAAGAGAAAAAGATAGACGAATGAATGGATAGACAGACAGATAAAAAAAAAGAGAGAGAGAGATAAAAAGAGAGATCTTTATTGTATACCACGCGATTGGTAAACTCCCCTTTGTATCTTCAAAGGTGCCAAGTTAAAAGATTTTATTCGATTACATTTATTTCCCTTAGATCGTTCTCTCGATTTACAAGGGAAATCTACAAACTTTTGATACTCCTGTTACATCGCGTACTGGGTAGAGCATTAATCATTGACGATGATAAAAATCATTCGAGTATATCGAAGCCTTGAAAAATACATAGAAGAAAAAGAATAAAGAAAAATTGTTATTGCTCATTCCCAACACAACCGAACACACACAAACATCACCCGTGTCAAAAGGAAATAAAAAACGTGTACGATTTTCGATTAGATTTTAAACAATGCTAGGATATAAACGAAAGAGAAAGAGGATAGATATGCGGAGAGTGGTAAACGAAAACTAGTTGGTTAGAGTCGGTTTGATAAAACATCTATTTTGGTTCGCGCTTCTAAAGCAGCAGCAGCTTCCATCGGTCGAGTTGCAGTTCGTAGCTTAGCTTAGCTCGGCTCGGCTCGGCTCGGCTCGGTTCGGCTTTCGACAAATTCAAAGGCGGTGCGGTGCGGTGCGGTGCGGTGCGGTACGGTGCGGTGCAGTGCGGTGCGGTGCAGTGCGGTGCGGTGCAGTGCGGTAGGACGCGGAGCTCCGCGCGAAGAGGGTCGAGCCACAATGCATGGCTGACCCATATTCGGGTCGTTGCTATTTCAGATCCATCCTTTCCATAGAGGAAGGTCGTCGGACTACGTGTCGAGCGTTGCTGGTTACGTAATCGAGCCTCGTTTTTAGCGCCCGCCTCGAAAACATGCGCTCCTCGTCTTTCTACCATTCTGAGAGAAGGAAGGAAAACCAGTGAGGTACAGTGGGGATAGAAAAGGGTGGGAGGGGAAGGGGTGGTGGTTAATAACGATGATAAAAAGAAAAAAAATAAAGGAGAAGAAATAATACATAATAGCACAACGATCATTGGTGGTGGTAAACCAACGTGCGTCCTTCTACGCGATAAAAAGGGTCAGCTGACAGGAAACGTTACGCGGACTTTAACCGTTTTCGACATTTTCGCAAGATTTTTCTTTTGTTTTTACCATTAAAGTATCGTTTTGTTTCAATGACGTACATTCTAGTACGAAGTATCAGTCATATTATCGTTGTGGTTCGACTTATATTCATCGATATAAATATTATAGAAACGTCGGTAGAATTCGCGAATCTCCGTGGTCTTCGGTGTTAGCAACACGTCTGACCATTATAAGGTTTTACTACTTAACAGATCCGAGAGATCCTTGGTAGTTGCGATTAAATCCGCAATAAAACGCGAGAGATCGTTTCTAACTCCGTACGTTCAAGGTTATTAACGGTGAAAGAATGATTTTCTTCTTTGAAAGAGTTAGTTAGAGCGTCAGAGGGAGTATCATGGAACGTATTATTGTACACATATACGGTGAAATCCGTGCACGGATCCGTGCATGTATAAGTTTGAGCGTTAGGCTCGATCGTAACTTTACTGGCCTCTTTTTAATCGGCATCTATTCGCATATTATGGATCAACATTGTAGATAACGCCGATGGCTATCGGATATCACGCTTTCGTCAACGATTTCACGCTTCCCCGAACAAGCAAGTCGATCGTAACTATCGTAACACGTCGATGTGCGGGAACGATAAAGTACGGTCCTGCCCTGGTTTTACCTTGAACGTAGGCCTTAAAGACCATAATCTAGGAAAACTAGTTTGACGTGTCTCTTTGAATCGAACAGGCTAGCGCCTGTCAATGTGCGCAATGTGCAAGAGACATGAAAAAAATGTTCAGTAAAAAGGAGATAAAGCGGAGACGGGGATAAAAATTGAGAATAATAATAATAAAAAAGAAAAGAAATAGAAAAAATATTACCTACAACAAAAAATTGCAAAATACTAGCAGAGAGATATCGTTGCGAATATGCGTACACATTCTCGTATCTCGAGAGCCTTCCATATTATAGCTCTCGTAAATCACTATAATTAAAACGGTATCTCGTATGCGTAGAAATCATAATGATAATATTAATAATAATAATAATAATAATAATAATAATAATAATAAAAGTTATACTTAATGCATCTAGTCTGATATCACCGAGCGTCTTTCAGAATCGATTGAAAGATTCATTTTCTTGTTATTTTAACTAAACATGATTCTTTTAGATCAAGACACAAGTTCAGAGATCGTCGAATTAATGAACCGTCAATGCAGATATCTTTCCGGCACCTAAGTGACGGATACTCAATCGCGAAGTGAATTATGCCACTTATAAGATTCCCTGGAATTCGATCACGATCTATCTAACGATAATTTGTTTCTTCGAATATTGAAAGAGAGATAGGGGGAGTGAAAAAAATATGACGGCTAGATGAATAGATGAGGGAGAGAGAGAGAGAGAGAGAGAGGAAAGCGCGAACGATAAATTAATCGTTCGACCCTCGCACGGGGTCCAGTGTCGTCGCCCATCCGCTGCACTTTCTCTCCCGCCGCGCCCGATCATCGGTGCAGTAGCTTTTGCAGGGTGTAGGTTACGTTCTCTAAGGGACTTGAAAGAGAAAGAAAGGAATAGAGAGTAAGAAGTAGGGGTAAAGGAGTAGGATGGTGGGAGGATAGAGGGAGGAAGAAGTGAATCGGTGGGGATTACCCCACCTGGAATGCACCTCTTTCTCTCTCTCTCTCTCTCTTTTTCATTCTCTGCTCATCGTTGCATCGGCCCCACCACGTGCTTCTTCTCTTCGTCGATTGGAGTCCTCCTCCGGCAAGTAGAACGCAGAGAGAGAGAGAAAAAGAGAGAGAGAAAGAATGTATGTAGCAGGGTGGTTGCACCTCGACGACGACGACGATCCCCACCAATCCCTCTGGAGGTCCTTCCTTCCGTTAGAGTCTACCACCCCACCCTCGTCGCTATTCACTCCTCCTTCTTCTACTCCCCTTTCTCCACCATTCCTCTTCGCCACAGAGTTGGTTCTCCCCACTATTGAGTCGCTCATCATGAATCGGCGGAGAATCAGGGGTTGTCCAGGCGCATGCGCGANTGTGTTTTCGAGACTCTTCTTCTTCTTCTTGTATCGATCCTTTCGTTTTATTATTCGATAAAGCCCATTCGACGAACCTCTTTTCAAATATCGATAATTCCACGAGCATATCTTTTCATTCCTTATTCTTGGATATCCGAAACGAAACAACTCTTTCAATAATGTATTATTCAATACTACTACTACTACTACTACTACTTCTTCTTCTTCTTCTTCTTCTGCTGCTTCTTCGTTATTTTTCTAATAAACGCGTTATCATTTTAAGATTGTAAGTAAATCGATGAAAATGTCTACCTATTATCGGCCAGCAAAGGCAACGCGTTTATTACGCGAGATATCGCGGGTTAAAGACCCCTCATACGTTCGCACGTTTTTTTCTCTCTCACACACACACACACACACATACACCCTGTTAACTTATTATCGCGGAATCGCTTTAAATCCTTTCCTCCTTTTTTCTGCACCCCGTTCCTTTTTATTACATCTATATCCATTTTCATTAAACGTCCAGCGAGCGATATGCCGGGGTAGTTAATTCGCGTTCCTTTACGAGACCACGCCGCCATTTGTAACTCGATATTGCCAGTGATCGTTGCAACGTCAAGGTCGAAATTATGGTAGCTTTTAAAGATTTTTTAAGTAGATACCCCTAGTTTCATTTTTGGGGAACAAAATTGTTTTATTTCATTTACCAGAGTGTCAAAAAGTAGAAAAAAGGGAAATTGCGTTAACGCGAAGTCTGAGTAATTAAATTTGCCGATTGGCTGCTTATGCATTTGGATGGATTTAAAGAACAATATTTTATAGTAACAGACATGTAACAAACGTGTAACAAACGTGTAACAGCCGTTACCACGGTTTGTTTCAATCGAGAGAGATCAAAAAGTGGGGAAGGTAAAAAGGTATGAGGGAAATGGATAAAGAAAAGAAGTGAAAAGGAACGGTATTGGCATGTCCTCGGGGGAATACGTACTGCTTTTCTCTGTGTAAACGACAATCCTGTGTTTCGACGCGTAGTCGACACCGACGATCACCAACATTTTGGTACCGGTAGAGGAATATTCAAAGAGTAAAAACAAAAAGGCGCGAACGAGAGCTAAAGGAAAATGAAAAACGTTCGAGTTTAGCGAGTTGTTTTGACCGACTCTATCCTCGCGGATTTCGATACTCTCTTGGCACTCCTACAAAGAGATTCATCCTAGTTCTTGGATGAAAATTTCTTATAAAGGAAAACGCGAATGAAATATTACGAAATATACGGCACTCTTTTTTAAAGAAACGACATCTTTTATATGGTATTGTTTATAACATCGTGCAAAATGCTTTTAACCAGATCTAAGAATAACTCAAAAAGCTTTGGAAAAATCTACTATTCGCTGGACAAACTCTTCAATTCCCACGTGGGTAAGAGTCTGTTATATAAGTCTATTGCATCTCTCCTTCCTTAACCCCCCTTCCACTATTCTCTCCCCACATCAGGCTCCCAGTATTTCCCAGGTCACGAACTAGAACTTCGACGAGCTCGTACGACCCTGGGCCCGTACTCGACGTAAACGAACTAGACGAAGCTTTATAATTCCTATCTCAACTCTCTTTCCTATTTCTTTTCTTTTCTTTTCTTTTCTTTCATTTCGTACCACCGCTTGAAAAGTTTTTCTCGCGATATCTCTTCAACTAATTCGAATCGAAGGATAATTGGCTCGAACGAATACGAGGCATCGTTCCAGAAGCGATATTACGTTCAGGGGAATGGCCGAATCGAAATACGATTAAAAGTCGCTTGCCGATGTAAACAAACTACTGGGCGAGAGTTTAGGAGCGAGCGAAAGAACTAAACGAGAAGAAAAAGAAAAGAGATAGGGGGAGAGGGTTAGGGAGGAGTGAATGCTGGTGTAGATGTTGGTTGAGCCTTCGAAAGAAGAAGCGAGAACGAACGGAAAAGAGATGAAAATAATGGACGAAAGAGAGAGAGAGAGAGAGAGAAGAGGGAGGCAAGTGAGGGAAGGAGGGAAGTATGCGTTACCTCGCAGAGGTCATTGACCGAGGGTGTACAGAGAATGGAGGGGTAATACGAACGAGTAGGGGTAGACGAACAAATGGAAGGGGTGGAAAAGGAGAGGCTGTGCTATGCGCACGCGACCAAACGAGTATGAGCGAGAGAGAGAGAGAACGTGGATGCAGTTGCATCGACCGACGACGGCTCAGCTGTGCATCAGCGTCCCTTCCACCAACCCTCCCGTCCGTACCACCCCTTTCTGCCATCGAACCCTTGCCTTCCAACACTCCCCCGCTCTCGGTCCGCACCCGGCCCGCTCCCGGCCCGCTCGGCGTCTCTCTCTTTCCGCTTGTCGCGGCCCGGACCTCGCGCAACCAACGAATCGGCGACTCGCCGCCGTCACGGGGGATGCTGCGCTGTGAACGTGACCCTCAAAATGAGAGAGTGCATACACACGGCTCCTTCCCCTCTCTTCCAGCTACCGACTACACACGTACACAAAGAAAGGACCGCGAGAAGAAGGACTACACGACTACGATGACGACGACGAGTCGTTCTTTCGAGTTTTTCCTTCGACGAATGATTCTAAATCATTTTCGAAGTTATCATTTTGTTAAATAACGTTTAAATGGATAATACGAGCAACAAGTCGAGGCTTCTTTTTGGTTTTTTTTGGTAACCCCTTTACCGATTCTGAAGTTTCGATTAAAAGTTAATAGAAAGGAAGACTCGTCGTTGGTCTTGACGTACGAACGAACGAATAGGTTGAAGTGGTCCAGCCGTTTCCAACCCCCTTCGATCGTCTTCCAGTACGTTCGCCGACGCTATAAGCGCTGGTAGTAACGCTCGAAACGCCGTTGCAGCCAGTTTACGAGCGGTAAACCGGTAGACTGCTGCATTATACGATATACGAGCCAGACTATATCCATAAGTCTGCTCCTGAGAGAGAAAAGGAGTTACTCTGGTTCGATGGAATAATTCTAAGATGTATGCTTCTCTCTCTCTCTCTCTCTCTCTTGGGGATATTATAGAAAACGTTGAAACACGCCTAATTCGAAGACAGACCTATGACTCGTGGATTAGCACTTGAATAAGACAATTACGAATGAACATCCGATTAGACGGAGCTAATTTTCTAGGAAAGACGATTATTTCCGGATACTGGAAGATGATGGTATCCATGACAACCGTACTTCACTTGCTATAATACATAGGTACTACTTCGAACGGTTAGGTCAACGTACGTATGCATATAGGTTTATCGTTCAGTATTCTAACAACAGTCGACTCCGCCATCGAAGGATTAAAATGTAAGCTCTCGTTTTGTTTTTTAATCGGACCCTTTGTTCCCCGGTTCGATTGTCTGCTGCGATTCTCGAGTAACTCGAGTTCTCTCGAGTAAGAAAGGGAAGATTGAAAATGTGTTGTTGCTCGATGAACCTTAGGGTTATCAAAGTTCTACCCATATAAAAATATCCTATCCTTTTTTACAAGCATCGATCCGCGTAACTCTTTCCCATGAATCTCTACGAAACAAACAAATTTGTGGATAGAAAAAGGAAAAAAAAGAATGTAACCTAGCTGGATATAAGTGGGTGGCGTAGGTCGGCGTTCCAGGAATTGGGTCAAACTATGAACAATTATGACAGGATATGATTTAGCCTGCCTCTTTCTTAATCGTCAATTTCTCTATGGTACACGCCAACGGCCGTACGTCCGCACGCTAGTGGATATAATAAAACGTGAACACTACGTACACATATATACGTACAAGGGGTTAGCCAGAACGTTAGCTCGGAGCTCAAGTTGCCCGGTCAGGGCCGGCCTTTGCCACGTACCAATATATGTATACGGAACATATATACGTGTGTATATACGTGTGTACGTATCTTTTCGACGTATTTCTACGTTGCAATTTCTTAGAAAACAAATAAAGTGACGAGTCATCCTGAAGTCATGTTCCCCTCGTTATAAATCTTTCCAACATTCTTCTTTTTCTACAATCTTTCTCCACTCCTACGACCCCTTAACCCCAATTTTTCTAAATTTCGCGAAGACACTTTGGGTGAACATTGCACGTTAACGACAAAAGAATATAAAATAACAAAAATAAAGGGGTAACGAAACTCTTACTCGCGTGTAGAGGTGGTAACTCCTATCAACGTCGATTCTCTCGTCAACGATTCGTTTCGAAAAAAAATCACTCGTCTCGCGTGTTTCACGTACAAGTCGGATTCTTCCGCAGTCAATCGAGTTAATTACGTCGACGTTGATTCAAAAAGTAAATATAATGAATAGTGTCATCGAAGCGTGGCACGCATCTCCCGTTGTTATTTAACAAGGAACACCCGTTTCTCTCTCTCTCTCTCTCTCTCTCTCTCTCTCTCTCTCATTCGTACGACGAGAGTAACAACAACAACGCAGTGTCGAGGGAACACTCGAGTTTGTCCGATAAGTTTCCGTAACGTGTACTCGCTCGTGCGTTACGGTTCAGACGTTCTACCACGTATATGTACAATGTACATCTGTTTCCACGCGTTTACGCTACAGACTCTATGCCACACGACTCGTTATCGTTCATCGGAGTCACGCAAAAACATTAGCTCGGTTTAGTCTATATTTCATACGACTATTACTACTATCGTCATAGTTCTTTTCTTTCCTCTTCTATTTTATTTTCCTTTTTATTTAAAATAACTAAAAGAAAATAAAAAAAAGAATGCATTCCTTAGGACTGTTATATGCTCTAACGCGTTAATTGCCACGTCAATTTTGTACGTGTTCGTTCTTAGAAGTCACGATTACGATATATCGGTACTTTATTTTAAGCCTAATCATTTTATCTTATTCTGTTATCTTTATCGCGTTGATTCATAAATGTCATCGTAGTCAACAATGCGATAAAGCTTGATTATTACAGTTATTTAAACAGTTCCAAATTTTACTTCTACCGATTTCGAAAATGAAGTAGCGGTAATTGTAATTACGTGATTATCGTAGACAAAAACTAAAAGACGATCGTAGTGACCGGTGTAATGGTCAACGGTGTTAATCGGATTCGGTGATAGAAAAATGTGAGATAATAAAGGTGGCAGACATACCCGCGTGCACAGTTTGATCGATCATCGACGCATAATCGGTCCTCGATAATGCTAATGCTCTCGTTTAGGTCGTGCAGCAGAGTTGAACACGCTTTGGGATTAATTATAGAAAGCAGCAGCAGCAGCAGCAGCAGCAACAGCAGGCGTCAGCGGCCTCCTCGCGTTAATGTACTTACGTATGTAGGACCTATCATCGTGAAAGTACACGCACGAAGGAGAGAAAGTCACGTGCGCGCGATTAGTATTTAAATCGGACCGTTTCCGCGTCCGTACCTATATAGTTTAAGCTGGATATAGTATACCAAGGCACAAGTGTTCGCATATTTTCGCGCTACGAAAATACACGCTAATTTAGCGTATGTGTAAACGCATACACAGGGTGACCCCTTTTTAAAATGGATATATTTCAAATCTACTTATTTTGTTTCCTTCGCGTCTATGCAATAAGCCGATATTGTGTCAATCCTATAATGTATGATTCATATATTTTTTCTTTCCATAGGAATATTAAGTTAATTAATTATAACATCAGGTAAAAGGGGGAAAGAACTAAATTGTTGGTTATACGTAAAATTACACGAGAGGACCTAATTGCAAGTTACAAATAAATAATGTCTCCAAGTATATACTCTCCTTCTCTCTCCTTCTCTCTAAGATTCGAGTAAAAACAGGAGACTATTATCTTGATTTTGCATTTAACGAAACCGATCGGACGTACCAACTCGCCAATTCCAGGTTCTACTCTTTCGAGCCAATTCCGCTATCTTACGGTCGCTTTGTAACCGATCGATCGTCACGCTCGCCCCTCGCGTCTTAAGTTCCCTTTTTTTTCTCTCTCTCACCCCATATAGTACTCGTCTCTTTCTCTCTCTTTCTACCATTTCTTTCCCTTTCGCGAAGCACGATTTTCTTCGAAGTGAATGCACGATTGCGCATGCACCGCGTAAGCGTCAGATTAAATTCGAAACGAAGCGCTAGGCGACGCACACGCTGTGTTTTGTGTAGTTTCGAATACGGTGTGTAGCGCACAGTGCGCTCTGGGGTCAACGACCCGTCTACTCTCCGAACACCTACATACACAGATGAACGACACACACGCGGTAGGTAACACACACATCCTAATGTACCAACACTGGTTCGCACATCCACTAGATGGAGCTGAATCTCTCTCTATGCTCTCTCTCTCTCTCTCTCTCTCTCCCTCTCTCTCTCTCTCCTTCTCTTCTTCTTCTTCTTCTTCTTCTTCTTCTTCTTCTTCTTCTTCTTCTTCTTCTTCTTCTTCTTCTTCTTCCTACCTCATCCTTCTCTCTATCTTTACTACGATAAACCTAGCTTCAGACCATAAAGAACACACGATTGACGTATATATACATACATAGAGTGTGAGTTAGATCAGTGATTAGGACGCGATTGAAATTTGACGAGAATGAAAGAGAGCGAATGAGGAAGTGAGAGGGAAAGAGGGGGCAACCCCGAAGAGTACTTTTCCCATGCTCGTTTACGAGGCACGTGCCGAGTTGGGCGCGCGAGCGCACGTGTGCGTTAGTTCTCTGGAGAGGACGATAGAAAAGCACGTGACAGAAGCTACACACTTTGGGATCGTCCTCCTCCTCATCCTCATCCACCTTGTCGTTGTCGTCGCCGTCGTCCTTCAACGATGATCCTGAAAGACGACGACCGATGACGTTCTATCAAGAAAGAAACGTCCGACCACGCGATCGAGCGATCATACAAATATTCGTATCGCGCGGATCGTCCGTCGTATTGACAATAATAACGATAATCAATAATTAACGACAATCGTTTAAATATGTTGATCTAAATTTGCGTTGATCGAACGGTATTTTTATCGTGTTTCGTAAAAGAATCAATTACTTTTCGATTACGTACATGACGATTATCTCTCCGTGCGTGTTGTATAAACGGTGCTAATCCTGAAAGCACGAGAAAGGGAAGGAAAGATAAAAAGAGAGAGAGAGAGAAAGAAAGAAAGAAAGAAAAAAAGAAGGAAGGAAAAAAGCCTCGACTCCGCAACGTGGTGTATCGTGCTTCAGGTCCTTGACCTGTCCAAGTTCGTCTCGTTCCCGACCTCTCCGTTCGTACGTATATATATGTACATATATATATATATATGTACTTATGTACATGAACGTCCGGTTTCTCTCTCACGTGTAGTTCCAGATCGCTCGACCGATCTTCATCTTCTTCTTCTTCTTCTTCTTCTTCTTCTTCGTTCCTCGTTCACTACGTTCATTTGTATATTACGCAGGGGACAAAATAAAAAAATAAAAAAGAAAGAGGAATAATAAAAAGGCAGCGGTTTTGTAGCGGTGCACCAACAGCAACCGGTACCATCACCACCACCACCACCACCACCGATGTACTCTTCCTTCAGTAACGTGGTTATCACCGAAGATAAAGGCGTGGATCGACTTCGTCGTCTTCTTCGTTGTCTTCTTCGTCGCCTTCTTCGTCGTCTTCTTCGTCGTCTTCTTCGTCCTCGCAAAGAAATTTCGGAGACGCCGTTCACAGTACGACGGCTTACGAAGTTGAACTGCGCGGCGCTGACCGATAATACCCGATTTAAGACGGAAATTGTCGAGCCTCTGGCAGTCGTTGCGCGGCAGCGCATCAGAGCGCACGTGCGACTGTTTCAGGAACATTTCCACAAGGGGAGGGGCCTATGCTTTTTCTCTCTCTCGCTCTCTCTCTCTCTCATATTCTTTTGCACGCGCGCGCATTCGCACACACACACACATATACTGCACGCACGCACGCATTTACGATACACAATAATGATACACAGAGCAAACGCACATTGAATAGGATCTGAAGAAGACTTTGAAAATTGACTGCCTGATTGTCTCGTCTTCGACGTCGTCCTCGTCCTCGTCCTCGTCGTTTTCGTCGTCGTCGTCGTTGTCGTCGTAGTCGTAGTCGTGCACATTCGTCGCGTTTTCACGGTCAGGCTTTATCGATCGTGGAAGGAGGGCGAAGGAGCGGAAGGAAAGGAGTTTCGGAGTGCGCCCAGAGGGCGTTGAACCCGGTCCTTTTGGCAAAGCTACACGGCCAGTCTGTAATATGCAACGATCGTTCATTCTCTTGCTTCTATTCGACAGCTGTCGAACTTTTTCTCGTCTCTTAAACTTTCTTCTTTCCTTCCTTCCTTATTCCAATCTTCTTTTACTCCTTTTATTTTATTTTATTTTATTTATCGTCCTTGTATTTATTCTCCCTAACCGAACATCTTCGAGAATAACATCAGGAAGAGATGCTATTGATTGAGGGTAAACGTATTTTTAAAGATGAGAGATTATTTCTTTTCTAACGCCATATACCTAGTTCAATTTAAAAATATTTTTTAAAGGAAATCCGTTTAAAGTCAAAAACGGGAACGATCCGTTTTGCGAAGCCGATAGAGCTCTCGGCCACTATTATTATTATTATTATTATTATTATTATTAGGAGTCTCTTTTCGGCACGTTCACGCCCTTCATGGTTTCTCGACGTATCCCTCGGGGGGGGAGAGAGAGAGAGAGAGAGAGAGAGGGTTGAGTGAAGAGGGGAAGGATGATGCGACGAGAGGAGAGCGCAGAATTCGCAAAGAGGGGAGACGCATGTGCGAGCAACAACGATGTATTTCGGTGCAGCGCTCCATACACCGCGTGGAGGTCAATGCCCGTCCTTACTCCGGCCCAAGGAAGGAGCGCCGGGGGAGGTTAGGGGGACGGCTGGGAGGAGTAGGGAGGTCGACGGAGGGAGACAGAGGGCAAGCACGGAGCGGAAAAAATGAACAAACATGAGCTAAGGAGGGCGGGTGGGCAGAGGGGATAGAGGGGAATCGGCCCACCACCCGCGCTTCTCTCACCTTCCCAGTCCCCCTTCCATCCTTCTCTCCTTTTGTACGGCTTGACTTACTCAAAGTTAATATTCCTGTAAGAGTTGTTTCATACACGCATTGTCATACATCTCGAGGAACCGGAATTTTGTCTAAACTTGAACAAACAAAATAAAACAGAAGAATGAAGATTAAAATAAAAGGGTTTGGCTCGATTTACCAGATGACCCATCGTCGTTGATCTCTTCTTCTGTTATTATTCCCTTCCCGATGTTTATTTAATCCGCACGACAGTGACGCTTTTCCTAGTCAGCCTACTTATATTTCCACGTTATATTTTTATCACTGCGTATCGTCATTTGGCGTATTTTTATATTCCATTATGTAAACCTTTGACACGCTGCCAACGGCGAGTACAGTGACTCAGACGAAGGTTAGGGGGAAGCATATTTTAGTACGGAATAGATATCGGCCACCGTGCCCCTTTTACAGTTTGTTTTCAACGTGTCGACATTTTCGAATTATCGATCATCCTCCTGATAACATAGACGGAAAGTTTCTATTGAAATATTGACGTTTCGATACGCATTCCCCGACGATTTGGTAATGATATCAGGAAGTAGTTGTAAACGATATTATATCTTACATTTTCGAAAGAGTATTCTTGCCTCTCTCTCTCTTTCTCTCTTACGAAACGTTAGAAACAGATTTTATTCGGTATAGCTCCTTGAATCAAGGGAGAAATGGAGGAACATGCAGGCAGACTACTAGCAGCAGCTCGTGCAACATTGATCAAACGTTGGAAGTACCGTCACTCAACGCTGAATATATCCGACCACGTGAATACCAAACTCTCTCTCTCTCTCTATCTCTCGTACTTTTGATCAAGCAACCTTCTGTAATAGTCCTCTAGTATTCGTACAAGTGTTTCGTGTTCGTATTGATAAGGTATATAAAAACGAAAAATAGAGAACGAAATAAGGAGAGAAAAGACTGTGGGGTTTATTTCGACATCGAAAATGGAACAGAGTAAAACGACGAGACACATATGTCTGGTGTGAAATAATAGAAAGAATTATAAAGAACAAAATGTTGAAAATAAAATGACTTAACGGTGGTTTGGTAGAAACGAGATCGGTATGGAAATAAGGCAGACAGACATATTTAACCAGTTGTACTCGTGACATCACTTCTGTAGACCTATCGGCTCCCTCTCATTTATCGTCGCCATACAACCTACTGACACGCTGAACCGAGTGCTACGGTTGCTTCTTCTTCTTCTTCTTCTCCTTCCTCTTCTTCTTCTTCTTCTTATTCTTCTATTTCATCTTCTTCCTACTCGTACCATTTATCCTTTAACTAACACCCTCTCAAGATTATCAATGAAATATTTCCTTGTCCGTCGAGCGGGTGGTATCTACGAAATCTTCCTTCTTTATTAAGCCATCAAAACGCTTAGCTACCAAATTGAAGGAAGAAAGAACAAAAAAGTAACATTCGTTCTTTTTCTTTTCAACGTATACTTATTTTCATCGCGTTTTTTTCCATAGTCAAAAATCTAACGTAAAATTGAACTATTTCGAGTAAGTCTATCGGTCATCGACCTCGTCAATCGGCACGTACCATTGAAATCAACCACGGATATTTCGGTGTCTATTCGTATCTGTCCATTATTCATTCCTCTATGTAAACGTAACACGCTCGTAAATACGGCAGTTACAGTCAGATTTGCAACCATCCGTCCTGGGGAGAACTTTTACGATCGATCATTGAAATACCTTCTCTAAGATCGAAACAGGAAATTTCTCATTTTATTTATCTGACGAAAGACGAATGACCACAGATTTTCAGATATTCAACAGTCGACAATATTCCTATCGACTAACTCCTCTATGTTTCTGATGTTCCAAATATTCCAATAGTTAATCTCCTAAAGTAATATACATTATTACGATCAACTATCAAGTCCTTTTAGCTTCCTTGCGAGGGTAGAAAAAGGAAATACGCATACTCTCCCTTTTCCTCTCGCTCTCTTTCTCGTTAGCTTCTATCAACTACATGCTCCATGAAACTATTTTCGAACTAGTTCTCAGCGGGAACCCTGGATTAGGAAGCCTTAGGCGAGGATGAATTATGAAGCTACCGTGTAACCCGGAACGAGGAAACGTCTGTCCTTTGGTATCTTTACCTCCTTCTCCTCCTCTTCCGTTCTAGTACATATTACAAATATTTGTTTCTGTTCTAAACTGAACATCTAATACCGAATATCTTTCTTCGACAATTATCTCAAAGGAAAAGTAAAAAAGAAAAACTCGTTAGTAACATAAGTAACCTATAAATTATTTATAGTTTGAAGCAATCTCTTTTTCTATCTTTAATATTGAACAAAAAAAAGTCATTGCCTAAGAAGAAGAAGAATAAGAAGAAGAAGAAGAAGAAGAAGTAGTAATAGTAGCGATGGGTTGGAAAAATGTTGGACACGAATATTCCCAATGAAAGGTGGAACGTCGTTCAGATCGTAAGTAGGAGCAGGAAGCGAACGGTCGGTTCTAGTCTCCCTCGTTGGTGGGCTGACGAGAAGGGGTGAGGAGAGAGGAGGGAGGGAGGGGATGCGGTGCAATTGCAATCATCTCACCGCCTAGGCACTTTCACTAGTGACCTACTGTTACGACGACGACGTCCTGGCTCGTCGGTGACGCGGCGCCTTCGTCGTCTACGTGCTCGTGCGGCCAGCCTCGGATTTCTATGTATACGTCTACTACTAGTATGCATATGTAAATATATATATACACATAAATATGTGTGCGAGTGTACGAGCAATGAAGTAGGCTCGTCGTTCTTCCTCTCTTCGTCCAACTTTGTCAAACGTGACTTGCTCACGTTCACGTTGAAAGTGTAATAGAATTTAAGTAGAAGTATGAAACGAAGAGAAGTAAGAAGGAGGGAAGGAGGGAGGGAGGGAGAAAGACTTCCGCGTCACGAGAGTCATGATCCAAGACGTGGTTGCCGGATCACGAAGCTTACCGATGCTCGAGATCGATTCTATCAGTTTACCGCACAGATAGATGAAAAGAAGGAGGGGGAGGATGGATCTTATATTTCATGTCATACGAAACGAAGAAATTTGAAAAAGTTTATTACGTCGTCCCGTATAGAATAATTCTAGGCATTCGTAGATTTCACTTCGAAAAGCTGATTCGTTTTGTCCTCCTCAACTGTTACAGGTATATATATTTATACATATGTAAGTACGTTCGTGGAAACACACACACACGCGTTCCCTACTTGCAAACAGAAAGGAAGGTAGCTCGCGTTACGAAGGATCCCAACGCTTTCACCCTCGAGTTAACTCTCGCTGTGCGGAAATGCAAGCGGAATGAATATGTCGACGAGGCTCGCGGCAAAGTTAAAAGAAAGGACAAGGTGCATGAACCGTGGGCGAGGAAAGGCAAGCATCTCGGCACCTCCATCTCCATCGCAATCTCCTCAGCAACTTACATTAGTTCGTGTACCTGACCATGCAAACGGGTCTCGGTTCTATGGAGACCATGATCGCACGCAACGCGCATAAATTACGCGAAACGAGCGTGCACGCGGTGTGTCCGGGCTACCCGCAGCGGAACGCCGAGCTGGTGAAAGTTGCCCGAGGTCAATCTTGCTACCTTAGATATATTCTCTTTCATCTATCCTATGCAAGCGAGTATACAGACATGCCATTAAAACGATCGATGTTAAACGAACATTTGTATACAATTTTTTTTCACTAATTTGCATAACAGTGAATTTCACAATGCTTTCACGATTATCTTCATTATATGCATTACCGATTGTACATTTCAAAAATTGTCACATGCCAACTTTATAAAGTTGACCGATAAATATACTAGAATACATACCATTGGACCGACAATTTTTTTTCTCAAATCTTCATACAACAAAGTTTCATAATGATTTATCAATTATTACCTTCACTATATCTAGGTATTAGAATGTTCAGTTGCACAGGTCAAAAATGTGTTGTCACATGGCGCCTTCGGGAGCAGGCCAATAACCAGTCCGCACGGATACCTTTTGCCTACGCAATTATATAATCACGAGATAAGAATAGGTAAAGGAAAGGAAAGAATTATTTCGACGAATAACGCGAGAGAAGAGTTCAAAAGTAAAGGAAGGAAAAGGATTATCGGTGAGTGTTCTTATCAAAAAAGTGGAGTCAGGTGAGTGTAATAAACGAGTAAATAAATACATAAGTATAAATCTCTTTCGGTGTCACTTTTAACGTGAGTTTTGTTATCCGACAGGAAGAAAAAAAAACTACGGACGAGTATTTTTGTCGAGATTAGATTCTAGTTCCTGAAGGTGGAAAAATACATTTAAAGGAGTTTTAGATTATTCCACAAAATTCGTCTACCGTGAATAATAAAAAGAAGATAAAAGAAAAGATTACAGGAAAAAAAAAATAAAATAAAAAACTTAAAAAATAAGAAGAATAAGAAGAAGAAGAAGAAGAAGAAGTTGGAAGAACGATTTTCTTTTCGCGTTCGAAAACGTCCGGCTGTCTCCTACAACGGAACCTCCGGAGTGACAGATAGTAGTCGAAAGACAGAAAAGAGAGACCGACGCACGAGGAGAGTTACTTTTTTTAAAACGACTTTGCTCTTTCCTCTCGTTTAGTTTGTATTTTTTTTTCTCTCCTTTCTTTTCCTTCCTTCTATCTCTTTCCTTAAGTTCGCTCGTTCGGCTTTTAATAACTCCCACGCGAGTTAAAACCGAGCGCAGCTAACGTCCGCGAGAACTCGGCCTCGTGGATCCGAAAAAAATACGACAGAGATGTAGGTATAAACCACTCAGCACCAGTCAATGACCCCCCTTCTTGCTGCCTCTTTAATACCAAACGTCGTTTACTTTTCGCAAATGCGAAGGACGGAAATGTAGGAAAGTACATTTGCCATTAGGATATGGTTCCTTCCGCTCGTAAATTCTCTCATGTCTCTTTCTCTCTCTCTCTCTCTTTCTCTCTCATTCATTCGATTCGTATCCATTTATGGACACACACACACACTCTCTCTGTCTTTCTCTGAAACTTTTTTCCCTTGTCCAATTCTTTGAGATTCTCGAGACACACCAAGCGGGTCACATTCGATGCGTTTCGCGTCAATGTACCAAGCTTTGCTTGCTTGCTTGCTTGCTTGCTTGCTTGCATTTCGATATATTTTTACGCCCGAGTCATCGCTCCCACGGTGTATTTTTATACCACGCGAGTGATATGTAACGATACTCCCCCTACCAACTTTCTCCTACTTCTCTTCCTTCTTTTCTTATTCATTCTTTTTTTCTTCCATCGTCTTTACCTTAACTCTCTATCCTTTTCCTAGTACATGAAAGAAAATTCTACGTATCTTTTGTCGTTTTCATTCAATAAAAGAAATATTTCTATATTACCTAAATATATCATTTACAAATTTGAAGAATATGTCTTTCTAATTTTCCAATTATTATTCTATTAACTTCCAATGTAATTAATCGATCAAACCCCAAGGAATAAATTTTACCGTGTATACCCTTTCGTGAAATAAAATACAATAGAAAGGAAGAAAATAAAGAAGAATATTCGATATCTGTAGAAACGATTAGAAAGTTACTCGTACAAGGAGTACGAGTTCTCTTTCGAGATCTCATTTGCAAATCATCGAGAAGTACGAGTGCCATAAGAAATAGCAATGGTGATGGTGGTAGTAGCAATAGTACTAGCAAAAAGAACGCGTTGACAAGAGAAGAGAATAAAATTCAGAGCTCCCAGATCGAGATCGAGTTAGAAGTAGGTAGGATTGTTTTTTTTTTCTTTTCTTTTTATTTCTATTTTCCCGCGCGCATAACTTTCCGCTTTGGATTACGTAAGAGACCCCTTACGTTGACGCGCGTGTTTCTCTATCGAACGATCCGAAATTGGACAGTTTCTCTGCTCTCTTATCGAGAGAGAACATTAATTCGTTTCTTTTTTCTTCTTATGTTTTCTTTTATTTCTTTTTATCGGAACGACACGCGTCGTTGCTTAGGTGTGTGACAGATAACTTCAGCAGAACAGGAGAAAGTGTTGTACACGTTGATGCCATTGACCTGACTCCTTCGTTATATAAACACAGTCAATTACATTTCCAATTTCTACCTCGTTTTCTGAATCTTTTTAGATGAATTTTTACCTATTGAAAAATCAATATGAAAGAAAATATTTATTTGAACTCGATTATTTGATATTCGAACGGATGCATTTCTTGTTTATTCATTTTCTAAATATCCATTGATCATTTCTTCCGGATAAATATAAGTTATCTCGTTTTAAGTGATTTTTCGATCAGGTCAAAAATGTATAAAGACTACTTCAATGTAAATAGTATTGCGGAAGATAATTTAGCTTTGGTCTGTGAATTGCATTGATTTTATTCACGATGGTCGACAAGAGACAGGAAGGATAGCGATTAGAGAAGAGGTGAGTGTGCAAAAGAGAAATAGCGAAGCAGAGAGAGAGAGAGAGAGAGAGAAGGTGGGGGAGGTCGAAGCTATGGGTGCATCGTCCTCCAAGAGAAAGTTCGTCGTTGTTACCTTAATACGTGATATCTAGTCTAACTCTAGATGTCCGGAGGGAAGATAGTTTTTCAAGTAGTCGTTCATAATCTCCAAGGAGATAGGAAGGAACCAATCGAAGCGGGACCGAGTTAAAAGAAAATTTCTCTGTGTTTTGCAATGCTTTCGGAGAATTAAACTTCTTCCGCGAATCGACACTATTTTAATTTTTCATTATTTATAAACACTCAAAGTCTTCTTACGCAACACACTCTACGATGGCACATCTCGACACGAAAATCCTTTCCTAGCTTCATATTCGATAAACGAGAAACGTCATATTAGTTTAACGAGTTGCAAATAGGTAAACGGCGCGTACGAGATATCCGACTGTTGTAAGTTAAAAAATCAAACTAAACGCGTGGTGTCTTGGGTTAATTGCTAAGTAAGAAGTTAACGAGACTCTATTCGATACACGGCGATTACGTTTTCTAAGAAAAATAGTAAGTATTATTTAGCATAATCGATCACTATCGGCGGGAATTCGAAATTAACGAGAGAGTTTCCTGGAGTTGTAACAACTCGAAAAAGGGCGCGGCGGTCTTAACGACCATGACATTACATCGCGTTTAACTTATTTATCGTTGATACCGATCAACGTTCTTCTCGTTTATTAAGGATATACAATATAATATATATGTATATATAGAATATCTCTACCTACTTAGAGATTGTTCCGTAATTGACGGAGCTCTGCTAACCGAGCGGACGCGTGCTATGAAAACGGTGCTATCGGATAGTGCCATCTCGGTAGAAAACAATGCGCTTCGTGGACTATTAAAATATGCGGGCTTGCAGGTGCGACGTACAAATAGATTTTCACATTCCTTTAGCTCAAGAGAGTTCCTGTTGCGTTGCTCGTATTTAATATACTAAACGGTACGGGCGATATTGCTCTAATACTAACCGAGAAACGTTTCAACCATTCCGAGATACAAGATCATCGATGATTCTCGAGATCATTTTATCTCTGCGTACCTAATGCTCGATGAATTATTTCAAATCTTACATTAATGAACTACTTTTCTAATAGATCAACGTCGTTAATCATAGTATGCGAATTACTCTCCATAGAATGCACGTCATTGACTAATCATCGTTAACCTAGACAAAGTGTAAAATCATTGAATCGTTTTATAAATCCTTTCTTAACCCATACATCTCCTCGGTTTTAACTTTCTCTCGTGATCAAACGAGATAAGCAGTATTTATGTACAATGTAAGACCGAGTCTGCTAACAACGAGATTGAACACGAGTGAACGGAATCTTAAAGAAAGATCCTTCTAGCAAAAGAGGATCGTGCGGTATCCTTTTGTCGTGTACCTACTCGCGGAGGCGGCTCACGAGGTGAAGGCCAATTCAAGTCTTCAAGAAAAACAACCTCAAATCGTTCCTCTCTTTCTTTTGCTTCGCTCAGCAAACTATACATCATTAAAATACACGTATAACTTTTTACACGCTCGAGCGAATACGATTCGAGCTGTTTTCCTGTAGCTCTTTTTACGAGCATTATTTTTCCTATACACTTTTCTATTTTTCTATTATTTTACGCCTCGAGAATTATTTTCTACAGCTAGATTCTCCTCTTTACTCTCATTTTTCCACGATTCATATTGAAGGCTACGACGAGTATAAGAAATTTCGTTTATAATATTCTTATTCCTCGATAGAGTTGAACAATTATTTGCATCAATGACACGCGGAATTGCTATGAATTTTTATTTAAATTATTCTCTAATTTATCGCACATCTTTAATTGTTTGAAATCGTAAACCTCGCAATAGATATTTTACATGTCAAATTAATTTAGCGTACCTAATTGGTTGTGAAATAAAATGTAAAAGCACTTAATTTACTTCTTTAATTATCCTACATTTAAATGTTACAACATGGATATAAAAGATCTGTAAAAAGACAGACGACTGTGTGTATACTCTAGGCTCGTAGCCAAGTAAAGAAAAGAAAACCAAGAGCAAAATGCAAGAAGACAAGGAAAGTATGTACCACTTCTCATCCGTTAAAAAGCCTTTACAAGCATATAGAGACTCAGCTCGTGTATTTAAAAAAAAAGATTCGCAATATCGGTGATAAACAAATTCAATTGTATATAAAATAGATGAAAATTGAAATAGGAGGCAAAATTTTCTGTTTAGACTGGTTCTCGAAGTAGGAGTAGTCGTTTGCTTCTAAGCGAACGAAATGGAAGTGAGAGCTGTTGAGCTAGCGGGATTCGTTCGATGGTAGGTGAAAGTCCATAGACACCATAACCGTTCGTCCTACCACAACCACCACTAGCACCACCACCACCATCACTAGCAGCAACTCTACCAGCAACAAGTCAACAATGTGGAGAGTAGCGGTCTGTCAGACCCAATAGCTGGTTGTGCACTCTACCTACCAGCAGAATGAACCGAGTCCGGTCTGGTCGTGCACCGGACTCGCTCTACCGGACTCGTTCCACCGGACTCGCTACACCGGCTCTAACTTAGACAAGGAGGTATCCGCTAAGTTACTCATGGTACCGCTAGTCCATAGCTATTCCAAGCTACAACACCGGTCTCGCCTTCCGTACGATTTATCATCCAATCATTTGATCGATCATCGATGATCGGATGATCTTTCTTTTTAGCCTTGTAACTCGTTCATTGAAAAAGATCTCCACATTGAATTTTATCTACCAAACAGCTACGAGATTAAATAAGTTGAAATAAATTGAACTAATAAACAAGCAAGGACTAACGGGATACATTTGAAAGGGAAAGAGAGAGAGAAATAAAGTTCCTAATCTATTAGACGAAAGCCGCTATCTTACGCACGGTACCGCTAGTCCAAGGTTATTCGTGTCCCACACGAGACTTGTCGAGCCATCATGGTGTCCCGCATTCTGCGGGTGCTTGCTTTTCCTTTTTACCTTTCTCCCTCGTACCCGAAGTCACGAGGGTGAAAGTGGCCTCCAGCGTTGGAAGGTTTTTTTAATGACGCGGAAAAACGACCTCGTACCATCCCACCAATGATTCATCCTTATAATTGATGTCAATAACAATACAATTCAAGAGTAGAATTTCAAAACCTCGCTGTGCTAACATCTTTTCTTATATTAACCCTCATGCTAAGGCTTTTCCCATTCTTATAATCCAAGTCGTCTTTTAGGCTTTTAGGACCTCCCACGTGTAAAAACACTTTCCTCCATCTTTTTACCCCATGGGGTCCCTCCCTTATATTTTATCACTTTTTTCTTTCTCTCTCTCTCTCTCTCTATTATTAATATTATTATTATCATAGAGTGTTGCTTTTGGAACCGCTTATGCGAATGCAACGAAGTTGGTGATCGTTCTATTTTTCTTTTCCTATTTGATATAAAATTTAGTAATTCGAATTCATTGACCGGGTCAAAACCGAAGGAACTTAACGGTTCCTGCCTTTCCCCTTTTTATTTATGTACATAGATATTTCACGTTTGTATATGTTCAATATATTTCTCGAAGAATAGAGGGGGTCTGAATCTCGATTATAAAAATGTAAATCCATCGCTTTTGTATTTTGCTTATCCGATAATTGTTAGATTTATTTATTTCTCTTTTTCTTCTGAACAGGCAGAGATTGGCACACCTTAAAACCTATTGTTAGTCGCTTTTACTAATTCCCTTCGTCGACGATGCTGCGGCGGTGCTTGCGTAACGAATTGAACTTTACGAATAATGAACGAATTTCAGATAACGACGAAATTTCTCTCCCTCGCTTCATCTTCTACGTCGATCTTTAAATATCAACGAACTTGTACAGTAATTAATTACACCGAGTAAACGTAATCTTATCATTACACAACATTATTCGACGCGTTACCAGAGTTATTTTCTTGATTTTTATTTTATCATCTCTAAGATAATGATCCGGACACGGGCCTGTGGGAAACGATCGATATATATAAAATGTCAATAGGCTTTAAATGGACCATTAAGGATCACGACTAATCGATGAGATCTCGTCTATTGTCAATAACGAATAACTTGTTATACATAACCCACGATACTAATACTATACGATGTAACTCATCATTTTACTCATCGTAAGAAATAATAACGAATAAGAAGAAGAAGAAGAAGAAGGAAGGAACAATGAGAGATACAGCGAAAGAGAGAAAGATAGAAAGAGGAAGAGACGGTGAAAATTCGAGCGCACTACGTAACGCGTTTCGGTTACGTTACGTCGGAGGAATACACACACACACACATACACACGCAGCATCATACACATCATACACATCATACACGCAGAAAAGATAGCAGCATATATGTTTTGCGTGTACATATACGCAAAGAGTTTTTGAGTATGGCGCTGAGAACGGTCGTAGTTGCTTCGAGTACGAGTGGCGGGGCGAGGCCAATAGGGGGGAGGAGGTGCTCCGGCGTTGGCGCAGTCGAATAGTGGGAGGACAGGCGGGATGGTTTCGGGTAGTAGGGAGAGCCGGTCGTTCGTTCGGTGGCAGCAACGGCGTGCTCGGTGTCATTGCCTCGACGCTCGGGGCGGCCAGTGACTCCATCACTGACCTAGTGCCGAGCTTCCACGACTAAGAACGGAAAGGGCCGAATGGCAGGCCGTCGACCTCGGCCGGCCTCCAGCGCGACACACACAGACACTCTGCGTAGCGCCCCGCTACCGTGCGCGTCGTGCGACCGTTCTGTTCCTCCTTCTCCTCCTCTTCCACCACCACCATTTCTTCTTCACTCTCTCTCTCTCTCTTTCTCTCTCTTTTCTCTTCTAGCCACGACCGTTGCGCCCTCTCTCTTTCCTTCTTCCCTACTTCCCGTCCTCGTCCTTCTTTCCTCTACACCACTGAATTCATTGCATCTTTCTCTCTCTTTTTTATTCGCTCACTCATCTTCGCCAATCTCTTCTCACAGATAGAAACAACGGCGTATTAATTGTAAGTCTCTCAAGCTAGACAACTACTTCTAGGATACGCGCAAGTTGAATCGAAAAATCGCGAAAATGCGAATCTCTCAACGGTCGATTCTTGATCGTTATTATATTGTAGGTGCATGGCAAACGGGAAAAAATAATATACCGAGACTAAAGTATACTTTGCGATCGATAGATGGATAGATAGAATTATCGAAATACCGTGATTTATTATTATTGACGAGAAACGTAAATAGATTTCTAACTACCGATCCCAGCAGTCCCGAGGAGTATAGTTAGGAATAGAAAAAAAAAAAGAAAAAACGTAGGAAGATATTGATTTATCAGTCGACGACTCTTACAGGGCTTCTTCTTCTCTTGTAAGAATATTCTTCTATGGTACGGGGTAAAAATATCGAACGAGCTAACCGAACCTATCGTGTTTCTTCAAAGAACTATTATGTTATTCGCGACATAGAATTTACATCCTCGGCAAAATTCCACGAAAGTAAGGCTAAGTTATTCCGTATTGTCTCGAATCTCTCTTGATCTTCCTTTTAATTCAAAAGACTCGTAAGGGGGAAAAAAGAAGAGATAGAAAAAGAAAGAAGAGGTAGAAGAGGTAAAAAGAGAGAGAGCGAGAGAGAATAAGCCGCCGCGCGTTCATGGCACGTGCGAGTCTTGGAGGTATCCACTACGTCCCTTACCTACCCTATTCGTTAGCCTGACCCATGCACGATTCTCCCAGCAGGTCGATTCGCGTCGAGCTTGGATTAACCTACATACGGGAGGGCATTCGTGCACGACCACGTATAACGAGGTGCTCGTCGATACAAAATTAACTTGCCCTCTCTTTCTCTCTCACTTTTTTTTTATCTTTCTCTTTCTCGTCAAACCTCTTTCATTGCTTATTCATTACAACCGACCCCACCCCCCCGAACGCAGAAATAACAACATCATAACACTCGTTTCATTAACAACAATGTTTTCTTTGAATTTCTGTTTTTATAGAAAAAAATATAATATGGGAAAATAACTGTCGGGAAAGTAAAGAGGTACATCCTCGTAATTCTACAAGTTGTAAGTTAGATAAGGAAATAGGAAGAGCGTATTACAATAGTGAATGCGCGATCGACGAGTTAGAAAGAAATAATAAAATAGAGAAAGAGAAAGAAAGAGAGAGAGAGAGAGAGAGAGAAGGATAGGGAAGAGGATAAAAAAAAGAAACGGCATCGAGTCGCCTCGAGCAGAAATCGATTGTTGACTCTCACCGATCGTTAGTGACGCGCTGGCGATACCGGAAATGTTAGCTCGCTTCCGCGTCTCTACCATGTTTTATTACAACAGGCGAGACGATTTGAAAACGTGCCTTCCAAATATATCACCTTCTACAGAAAAACCATCTACACAAATACGACCGTTAGATTCTCTTTAAAAATCCCACCTTTCTTTTTTCTCTTCTTTATCGATTTATCATTAAAAATCATTTTTCACTTTGATTCTTTTTTTTTTTAATCTATTATATACGACAAACGTGCCACGCTGATTCGTTCGTTATATTTGCGAATTTTTAGAAAGGATAAAATTTTTGTCAACGATTAAGATTTAGAATCGTTCATTCAATCGTAATTTCAATGAAAATTGGATGCTAGGCTAGTACACCCGGGACGATTTAGAAAAGAGACAGATTGCATTAAATTGAAGGGATAATTATAAAATTAGGGAATATTATATTAAGCTGTACAAAAATAAATGTTACCATTTGATTTATCCGTTGAAAGATCGATACTACGTTTCTTAGTAACGCGTCATCCACCACACCCCTTCTTATATTGTATTACAAATTGTACTTTTCTTCGGTAGAAGAAATCGGTAGAACTAGTCGCGGAAAGAGACAGTGAAGAAATGAAACTCGATCCACCGGCACGAAAGTTACTAGCGGCTTACCTAGGAGAGCCCGTTTCACTATCCGCTTCCTTTCATTTCTATTCGCGAGAATAACATTTTCTACTCGTTTCTACGTAGTGTCAATGTTTGCTGTGCCAGAGTTAACAGAGCGATTCGTCGATATGATCATTAATATCAATAATAAATAAAACTAAGCAAGAAAACAGAAAAAGCAAACTCACATTTTTGGATCGTCGATGATAGGCCATCAACGTGAACGGCAGCTGTAGAGTAGCTCTCTTCTGCCTTCTTTTTCTCCTCCTCCTCCTCCTCCTCCTCCTCTTGCAACCTTTCCTCTTCCTTCTTGTTTTTCTTCTTCGACTCGTTTACTTCCGGAAGTCCGAGGCAGAACGATACGGCCTGGACTTGCGGCGGCTGTTTTCAGCTGCGTTTAGGTTCGCACCTGCGTATCTTCGTCGCCGTAATCACCATTAACATTATAATCATATTCGTGAACAACTTTATCAACATAATCATGATCATTCTCATCGACATCGTCGAAAAACACACGTGTGACCGTGAGAAGTGGAGTGGGGGGGGGGAATCCTTTAGATCTCGAAATTGACACTGGAAAATTCACTTGCACTTGGCTACACTATTTTGATGGGAGAAGAAAGGGACACGTCGGTGGAAGAAACGAGGATAGAAGAATAAGAGAAGAAAGTAGAGAGGAGGAAATGGGGAATGAAAGAAGGGAAGGAAAAAAAGAAAAAGGGGGAAAAAAGGAAGATGTGGACGGACAGCGGTGGTGGCAGAGGAGGAGGCGGAGGGTAACGGTGGATCGTGTCGGAGAGAGAGAGAGTTTCACTTTTAAATTCCTCGAGGCGTTGCGCTATTCGCCGTTCTCCGGTCGCACGACTAGGTCGGTCGGCGTGTACGCGGATTACCGTTACCGTTACCGTGACGTCGTCGTACCTCACAGCAACGTCATAGACCAGCAGCAGACGCACCGCCTCCTTTTTCTTCCTCTTCTTCCTCGTCCTCGTCCCCCTCCTCCCCCACCTTCTCCTCCACCTTCTCCTCCACCTTCTCCTCCACCTTCTTCTGGTGCTGCTGCTGCTGCTGTTGCTGCTGCTGCAGTTGCTGCAGCTTCTATCCTTCTCCTTGATCCCTTCTTCGCGCCAACGGCGATGATTTTCACGCGAAGGAATAGAGGATCGAGCTCGTTCGGCCGACGATCCTCTAGCATCGCGCGAAATCAACCGATTCTCCTCTTACCTCTTTTATCACCTTTCTTTTCTACCGGTCAACAACGTAAATCCACCATAAACGTAGAACTAACTTTTTTTACTCTTCTTTTAATTTGTTGTTATTTTGATTGATTTGTATTCTTCGTTAAAACACTTCAAGGTGTTCTCTCGTAGACACTTTCGATAAACGAGTACGATAATATTTGACAAACTTTCGACATATCTGTTAAAGAAAAATCGTCGAGAGTACGATGAACACTGTATTGAATTTTTCTTCTTCTTCTTCGTTTTCCTTCCTTTGGGAAAAAAATCATCCGGCCAACCAGAATTCGACTAATATATATCCTTATGGCAATTCAACAACTGCGAATAGGAGAAAGAGAGAAACGTATGAAAGGTCCTATCGAGTTTTCATTGAACCATTTCAAACCCCCTATAACCGATGGCGTATACTGGGGGGTATTGCTAAAGGTCGGCACCATCGATTTTACTAGGACATTATTCAACAAAAATATATAAAATCGCGTTGCAGATATCGTAAAGAAAATATTTTCTAACGAGCGAGAGTCCTGGGACTCAAACGGGTAATAAAAATGCTTAAAAATCTAGTTGTCTCTTCTTATCGTCTGCGTCTTCCTTCCTCTATTCTCTGACACGCGTAAAAATAAATATAAATCAACGCCGGACGATTATCGCGTCGAGAAACCTTCGACGGAGTTGCGAACTCTCTCTCTCTCTTTCTCTTTCTCTTTCTCTCTGAATCTCTTTCTCGAAAATTTGAATTTACATCTTATTTATTGGCGTATTTACTTTCTTACATTTTCACGATATTTTTCGGCTTTCATTGACATCTCGTTTGATAGAACGTCGTAATAGAACGAATAGAAAGCAACGTGCGAGAAAGAGAAAAAAAGAGAGAGACACAGAGAGAGAGAGAGAGAGAGAGAGAGTGAGAGAGAGAGATAGGTTGGGTGATGGTGCGCACCGGCATAGGCGAGAACGCGCGTTTTATTTATAACTCGCGCTCTTCGAAACGGCCCACGTCGTGACGCGCATGTCGAATATTACGCGCGCGTGTTTCTCTTCTTACGTTCTCTCGCGTGTACGTCTTCTTCTTACTACAAAGTAGAGAGAGAGAGAAAAAGAGAAAGAGAGAAAGATTAAACTTGTCCTTTTCTTTAAACTCGAATCACGACTTTGCATAGATTTTTCTTTTTGTCATTTCTAACTCGTCTTGAGGATAACGTATTATTTATATGATCGATCTTTTAACGCGTTTCACACGTTTCAAGAAACTTAATTCGAAAGAATTTGAATTATTTTGCATTCCGATGATGATATCCGTCAAAGGTTTCCCAGACACACCAGGCGAATCTAATTTCATTCTAATTTGAATACGGAAAAGAGAGCGCGAACGTGGTGTTTCTCTTACAATCTACGACAATCGCTATTGGCTCACGAAGAAAAGCGCGGGAAAGAGTTGCACGTTTCTCTAAACTTTCTCCCCACTTCCTTTTTTTTTTATATTTATCTACCCTTCGGCCAGGCGTTTTTTCTCCCGTGCTTTTATCATCGGATAGAGTATACGCGAAGAGCGGTTAGAGAGAAAAACACACTCTCACAAATATACGCAGCAGCAGACGCGCGTTGGCACGGACCAGCAAGCGCGCGCACGCACGACCACACACACACACATAAACAGTTCGCACAGAGGGAGAAAAAGAGTTAGAGAGAGAAATAGAGAGAGAGAGAGAGAGAGAGAGAGAAGAAAGGACGACGTTGCCGGTCTTTCGTCCCTTCTATCAAAGTTTCTCTCTCTTTCTTTCTAGCGCGTGAACGAACGTAGCTAGAACCAGGGTTATGCCGGGTGCGGGGGTGAAGACGGTTAAAAAAAAGAGGGGAGAAGTGCGAGAGAGAGAGAGAGAGAGAGCCACGTGCACACCGTAAAAGAGGCAGCAGCGGGACGCGCGTGGCCGGTCCCTACGTCATCGTCACCATATAACAAACGTTTCTCCTCCACCTCTTCCAGCTCCTCCTCCTCTACCTCCGATAGCTCAAGCCGTTCTTATTAAACGATCATTAACGTTGGACGACGACGCATCGACGTCGGAGGAATGCACCTAAGGCGGAGAGGGAAAGGAAACTTCCTTTATGTATTTCAATTTTTATCGACTATCGCATTCTGCGTGTTCCATCAGCAAGACAACAACAACTACGACGACGACGTGACGATGAGAGAAACGGAGGGAATAAGATACCCCGGAGATAATAGGTTGGAAGAATATAGTAGAAGATAATCGTGTACGAGATGATGTAACAAGGATAGAAATAAGTAAAGACAGGAAGAGAAGGAAAGTAACGAAGAACTTGGTTTGCTCGAAGTAGTAAACACCGCGTGGAACTTTAACGAAAGAGAGAGTAATCGAGAACGATGAAACGCAAAGAGCCTCTTATTCTCTTCAAACAACTATCCTATCTATATCATTCATCTATCCGTTTATCTAGTTATCTATTTATCTAACTATTTGCTCCCCTCTCTATCCTCGTCTTTCTCTCTCTGTCTCTCTTTTATCGCATCCAAAAATATCGCGGAACACTTCTTCTCTCTGACTCTTTCCTCTCGTTTCCTCGCACTCTCTTACACTCTTACACTCTTACACTCTTACACTCTTACACTCTCACTCTCAACTAATTTCAAGTTCTTTCTTCGAGTATCCGCGACAAGATCTCGCGGCTTTCTCGCAAGCGAACAAACGGGTTTTCCTAAGAGCCGCGAATGGTGCACGTATATCCACGTATTCTCTCTTTTCTGCTACTCGTACGATACTGTACTACGGTATAACACGCTTTTTTTTGTCAAACTCTTTCCTCTTCCTCTTATCGGATCATCTCCTCTCCGCTCCTATCCTCTCCACTCCTTTACTCTTCCACCATACTCAAAACTCTTTCAGACTCGACACCGGCCTTCTGTTTCACCACTCGAGGAAGACGGATTACGTTCTCTTCTTTCTTCCTTCCTTCCTTCCTTCCTTTCGTTCCTACTTCAACATTTTTCTTTCTTTATTTATTATTTTCTCTTCTTTATCTTCCTTTATTCCGAAACTCACTGTACAGCACCGAACTAACGCGCGAAAATAACGAACATGAGCCGGCCGGTGACACGCACGCACTGACGAGAGAAGAAAAAAAACCAGAGAGAATAGAGAGAGGGGTGGTTTGAACGAAAAAGAATAAAAATTGAAAGAATGAAAGAATGAAAGAAGTCAACAGACGAATGGATAGAGATAGAAACCAAAAGGGGAAATAAGTAGGGGAGAAAAAAAGATCTCTCTCTCTCTCTCTCTCTGAGAGAGAAAGAGGAAGGGAGAGAAAAACAGAGAGACACACTCGCGAATAGACGCGCTTGTCGAAGACACACGGTGCGGTTTGCGATTCCGCGACGACGACGACGAAGACGACGAAGACGACGACGACGACGACGACGACAACGTCGAGGACGGCGACGGCAGGCGGGTGGGCAGACCGAAAGCGAGCCAGCGAAACAACAAACGCGGTACACTACTGTGGTCCGGTCGTCGCACTCGCTGCTCTCTTCGGCCTCTTCTTCTTCCACCACCTTCTCCTCCTCCTCCTCTGCCACCTCCTCCACTCCACCTCCTGCTCCTCCTACTTCTCCACCACCTCCACCTTGTTCTCCTCCACCTCAACCCCCTTCTCGTCGATACGCTCGGTTATGCTGCTGCTGCTGCTGGTGGTGCTGGTGCTGGTGCTGGTGCTGTTGTCGGCGCTGCTGCTGCTGGTTGATGTTGACTGCTGACTGCTACTATTTCTTTTTCTCTCACCCGAATAATCCTCTACTTGTCACACAACCCGAAGCGAGATTCGCACGAAATATCCTTGCAACAACATCGAAAACACCACCACCTTGTGCGCATCAATTTAGTCTTCTTTCACTCTACCAACTCTCTTCCCCGCTCTTCTCTTATTTTCTCATTTAATTTCTTATTTTACTTCCTATTTACCAAACAAACTTTCATCCCGTTACGGGGATACACTTCCAAGCGAGAGATATTTTACTATTTTAATATACTCTCATATTTTTCCTTACTCTTTTCCTTAAGGAAGATCCGTACTGGCAAAAAAGCGTATAAGAGATAGAGATAGAGGAAGAAAGAGAAAGAGAGAGAAAGAGAGGGAGAGAGAGAGAGAGAGAGAGAAAGAGGAAAAGAAAGAGAGAACTCCGTGAAACCGTTCCGAACAGTCGAGGCGATAAGAAACCCTCTGCGCGCTCGTCGTAGTACGCGCGTGGAGGTTCGACGTCTTGCTCTCTCTTTCTTCTTCTCTCTCCCTCCCTCGATTGGTTCTCTCCGTTTTTCCCTCGACTCCAGTAGAGTACGATAAACTAGGGATAGAAAAGAAAATAATGGGTACAAAGCGATAGATTTATTGTCAGAGAAGATAAAGAAGAAGAAGAAGAAGAAGAAGAAGAAGAAGAAGAAGAAGAAAAGAAAGAAAGAAAGAAAGAAAGAAGGAAGAGAGACCGTCTCTTTCCAGGGACTCTCGGAAACTCGCGTAGATTTGCTTTCCGATGAGACGAAGCCGATGGGGAGGGCGATTCGTCGAGCGAGGCACACTACTCGAGTAGAAGATGAAGAAGAAGAAGAAGAAGAGAAGAGAAGAAGAAGAAGGCAGCAAAAACGCACAACTACTCGAATATCTTTCTCTTTCTTTCTTTCTTTTCTCTATTTATCCGTTCATTTATTTGTGCATCTATCTATCTGTACATCTATCTTGCTTCCTTTTCATCACGACGAGGTTGACAACGTTGACGACGTTGACAACGAGACACAAGACAGGTAGTCAAAGACGACAGCGACGACGACAACGATGACGACGACGACGACGACGACGACGACGACGACGGCGAAGACGAGGGCGTCTTGAACGATAGAGAAAAAGAGAGAGAGAGAGAGAGAGAGAGAGGAGAGAGCGTTACGACGGTGGTCTCTCTCTCTCTCTCTTGGTTGTACGGCACACACGAGGTTAGGAAGAAACGCGGAACAGGCAGAGCGCGAGAGGCCAGCGCGAGAGCGCGGCGCGGCAAGAGCGACGTAGCTCTCTACCAGCCGGTAGCCTGCCGCTCGGGTCAATGACCTCTCTTGCCGTCGTCGAGCTCTTCTCTTCTCCTCTCACTTTTTTCTCCTCTTACCACCACCACGAGCCTACTACGCTCCCCTCTAGTGCCGAAGGCACGGCCGTTACTACTCGCTAGTAGAATCAAGTACCCCCACTACTCTACCCTTCCCCCCACCACTATTCGGTTATACTATGCGGAGGGTGAGTCGATGCGCGCCACCCTTTACTCTGCTCAGCTCTGCTCTGCTCTGCACTGCTCTGCTCCGCTCTGCTCTGCTCCGCTCCGCTTTGCTCTGCTCTGCTCTGCTCTCAAAGATGGGGTGCACGAATTTTCTCTCCCTTCTCTTTGGATTCCCGAGGGTGTGGTGGGGACGACGGTCGCCAAGTACACACACCGCGGGTTCACTGGTACAGTGTACCCTCTCGAGCGGTGCAACGCTCTCTCTTCCTGATTCCGCTTCTACCCCGACCCTCTAACGCTCTCCCACCCTCCCTCTTTTCATCCACCTCCACCTACCGGCAGTACTACGTCGAGGAAATCGACGACGCCTCGAACCTCTCCTCTCCTCTCCTCTCTCTCTCTCGCTCTTTGTATATATAGGTGCGTGTATGCGTCGTTCCAGTGCGTGTGAGAAAGAGAGAGAGAGAGAGAGAAACGTAGAAGGGTCAACGATGACCGATTCCGTTGGTAATGGAATATACGATCCAGGGTCAGATTCGATGGATCCGCAACGGGTCTCGCTCCTTCTATTCCTTCCCGCTTAAAGGGGCTGACATCGTCCTCTTTCAATGGGATCTTCTAGAATTTCTCCATATTTGTTCGCATTTTATCAAACATTTAATCAAACATTTCGATATCAAACACTTTATTTATTACCTTTTAGCCTATATTCAATTTCTTAATCTCTTTCAATTATATATATTGTAGAGAGAGAGAGAGAGAGAGAGAGAGAGAGAGAGAGAGAGAGAGAGACATTGATCTCTACCCTCCCCTTCTCAGGCTCCTACTTTTTGATTAAATCATCGTCTCCACGCGCGGTACTCTTCCTATCGTTGATTTTGATTATTAGTCGTCTTATCGTTACCTAAAAATCAAGACCTTTATACTTCTAATAACAAACACCTCGATAGTATGAGTTAGTAGAGATTTCTTAACAATATAACACTATTTAATGTGTTTCTTTTTTTTTTCTTTTATTCGTTTCCCCGAATTAGACCATTCCACGTGGTGGTGGTGGTGGTGGTGTCTCTTATCTACACATATTCTTTCGATATCGGGCGCAATCAATGATACAGACCGTCCGAAGTTTAAGGTCATGGGGTATCCCACACACGTTACCTAAGAATCTTATCTGCCTGTTCTCCTTTTTTATTTTTTTCGAGTGTATCTATATCGCGTTTCGCTGTTCTAGGAATTTGAACAAAAAATCTCTTACTCGGTGAAATCCTACGCGCTGTGCCACTCATGTCAGTTATGCTTTTTTATCGAGTGTCAATGACATTAGCCTCAACAGCTCTAATCGCATCTTTCAGTTTTATTTTATCCGTCGTTCCTATTTCGCGGTATTTCGCATGACCAAGGACGCATATCTCTTTATCTTTTCTTTCTAACTTTTGTCCCGAGCAATTAACCGAATAACGGGTTTGTTCGATAAATAATCGATATCTATCTTTCTCGAATGACAAACTATATATCTACGTATGTATTATGCTAGTAGAGAGAGAGTAATACGTATAGATTTCGTTATCGGTCAAACATTTATCACGTATATACGAGATAAACTTCTACATATATATATATAATACCGCACGTTTAAGTTACCGTCAGCGAGAATTATTCTCCTTGGATCGTTTCGACTTTTTAAGGCCACTGCAAAAGGGGAACCAATAAGAAAATTCAAAAACAATATTTTTTAAAGAAGAAAGAGAGAAAACGAGGAAAAAACATACATCATCGTTCTCTCTGTTCTTCTCCCGTTAGTATTCTCTCTTACGATGGTTGAAGTTTAAGGTCAGAGGCAGATTCGGTGTCGAAGGCTCTCTCTTATCAATGGCCATTCCTTAACAAGTACGTACTCGTCGTGCGTGCCATTTCGCCCACACGTCAGATGAACGAGTTGGATGGATGGAAGAACCCAGCCGAGCAAACGACCAAACGAGATGAAACGTTGAGAGACAGAGAGAGACAGAGAGAGACAGAGTAAGAGTAAGGAAAGAGATAGAGATAAATGAAAGAGAAAGAGAGAAAAGACGTTCTCGGACAACACTCGCAATCAGAAAAGCGTGTGCGCGTTCGAGTGCTCGTACCAGTCCTTCATAGGACATTGACTTTGAGATACGAGCAGTGGCTTGCCTGCGACGACGCTATCTCATTTCGGCTTATCGCACTTGTTTCGCCGTATCTTATCTTTTCACCGCCTCCTTAAGCTATTCACTCCTTCTTCTCTCTCTCATTCTATTCCCTTATCTTTCTCTCTGTTGCCTGCTTCACCAAGTCCTACTTTGAATTCGTTTCTACGCGATTGCGATTCTTCTTACGTCACTAACAATAATTGTGACTTATTACTGACGTGTCGTACGTATTAGTTACAACGATATTTCTCTCTCTCTCTCTCTTTCTCTCTCTTTTTTCTAGAAAATATTTTACCATCTCATATCACAATTATTTCTACGTTCATTTATATTATTATTTGATTATTGTTACATAGATTATTCTAACAAAACTTTATGCTACGATCTATGATCTTTAACATAACTCGCAAATACGCTCTCAGTTTTCTACGTTTCCTTTCGGAATAACTCGAACTCGCTCTTTCAACGACACGGCCTAACGACTATAACCTTGACACTAATTAATAGAGAACGGCGTGCCGTTCGAGAAATACGGAAAGAGAGAAAAAGATAGACATATATATGTATATAAATTAAAGAGAGAGAGAGAGATAGGACGATTATCAAGAAACTCAAGAACAATTCTTCGAGGACTTTTTAGCAAGGAGCTTACGTTGATCGTAATTGAAGGAAAATGTCGACATACCTAACGTCTTCTTTAAGATTTTCTTAGAAATCTGTCACGGAAGTTAAAAGACAAACAAATGTATTTTCTAATAATTCATTTATTTATCGTACACCATCCTCTTTCTTGCACGTCTCTTTCGGATGTTATTTACCTTTCAATGAAAAATTTCTCTCCTTTATTTTCTATTTTATTCCACGTTGAAATGGCCAACACTCAAGTTAGGTTTTATCCGAAAGGTAGGTCCGGAGAAGCTTCCCTTTCATCGAGGAACTCGCGGAAGTTTAATGCGCGCAGTCCATTTAATCGATCCGTTCTTGCATCGGGTCGTCGAACCGCGTTACGTCGTCGACTCCAAACGATTTATAGACCCATTGACGATCGAGGACGCGAGATCTATCCTGCTCGGTACTCGTGACGAGCATTATTTTATGTTAAATGTATATGCAATAATGTATATGTGCGTGTGTGTGCGTATAATTACGATCAATACTTCCTTGTAGATTATTCAAGCTAATATATGTGTGTGTGTATATGTTTTTTTTTATGTATACATTTTATACAAGTTACCAATAAACAATGACGTTTCGTTGAACGATTATTAATCATACCGTTAAAATGTAATCTTTATTTCTTCATCATGCAATCTGGAACACGTGTCAACGTTAGGAAAATAATTGTAATTACTAGTTTTGAAAAAGATTTTGTATTTATTTTATTTTCCTATCAGAGGGGTGAATCTATGCTCGAATTCGTCAATGGGGGACCCCACTGTTAAGGTCTACGAAAAAATTCGTCAATGATTTACTCACGCATCTACGAAGAATCGATTCAACGAGGATGGTATACTACGCCCATTGATAATTTCATTGACTTGCTCGTGCGTAGATTAAACTGTTTTTAAAAGGTTACGATTGAAAAATGAATGAAAATGAATATTAGATGAGGGTTTGTTTTTGTTTTTTTTTTCTTTCTTTTTTTTTTTTCCAAAGTAAACTGACAAAGATAATATCCTGTATGTCTAATCGTATTTATTTTTTCATTTACTGGTACTAGTAGTCGCTATTACGCATAAATACAGTGATGGTCTATTGCTGAAACGAATATACCAAAAAATTCTTAGTAAATGTACAGAGACTATTTAAGTAATTTTAAATAGATAGATTGTGGTTTGTTTTTTTTTCTTTTCTTTTTCTTTATCATTTATCATCGATTATTACATCATCCAACAAGAAATGTAGCGTTAATATATTAATTTTAATACACCGCATATATATAAACACACTCGACAATCGAAAGGAAGAAAAAGAAATAATTAAAAAAAAATGAAATAAAATTATAATAATAATAATATAATAATATAATAATATAATATAATATAATAATAATAATAATAATAATAATAATAATAATAATATAATAATAATAATAATAATAATAATAATAATAATCAACTTCTCGAACGGCAGTTTCATTTCTTTATACTTCACTATTGTTATTCCCGTTTTCTCCTCGTTATAATTAAAAAAAAAAAGGGATAGCATTGAAAGAAGAGTCGCGAAAGAAATGATAGAAGAGAGGAGAAACGGTATAGATTATGCTTACGTTAAAATAGAAAAGGACGAAAGGAAGGAAAGAATACGCGTTTCTATACAAAAATCATTTTCATCTTTTCGAAGATGAGAAAAAATTGAGAAAAGGAAAGATAATTCAAAAAAGAAAAATATAGGAGAAGAAAGCAAAGATTCGAGATTTACTCGACTAAAGGAGAAAGACAGAGTAAGAGAAAGATTGAAGATTTTTAACGCTATAGTACAAGTCAATGAGATAATACTTTTAACGAGATTAGACTGAATTTATAATCTTCTTCTATCACCGTTAATTGCGCACACGTTTATCACCACCACTAACGCGCATAATAAAATTCATCATCATTCGTTCACACATGTGTACACGCTTCTATGTATGTTTTGTATATATGTATGTATATATGTATGTATATATTTTTCTATATCCTCTATACTCCATCATATTTTCTTTACGTTGAATTATTTTTCTTTCATATTATTTTGTATTATTTTTTCTTCTTTAAATTCGACTTTTCACATCGCGTTCGCATAGATCTCATCCCACGTTGTCTCTCTCATACACGCTTACACACACATTCAGTCTTCTTTTTTTTCACGCAACAGGCATACGCATTGTACGACAATAATCAATAATGATCGTATGTAAATTGTGATGTAAAAACGTAAAATACATTATTTAAACGCATTATTTGCAGGGAACTAACGAGACCGTCCGCATTGTTTTAACAAATATAATATATCATGTGTTTATGTTTGTGTGTGTATGTGTATATATATATATTTATGTTTGTGTTACGTTCATGCATTTCCATTTTCCACGCGAACGAATCATCGAGTTCCTCACACTTTTTATTATTCTGACCACTTCTTTTTTTTTTCACGTACTTCTACAATAATAGATTTTTCTTTTCCTCGTATTCTAAATGCCATCGTCTAATATGATAATATTAATAATAATAATAATAGTAATAATGATAATAATAATAATTATAATAATGACGATGATGCTGCTGATGATGATGATGATGGCAATGATGATTATGATGATACATAATTATAGAAAAAAAAAAATGTATACGAAAACGAAAAGAAGAAGAGAAAGAAATCAGATAATCTTACACTTGTTTCTTTTTTTCTATCTTTTTATATATATAATATAGTTGTTTATATATATAATATATATCATGGTAATATATTTTCTTCCTCCTTCCTTTAGCGATAGAAAAATCTTTCTTTGTCTTTGGTAAAACTACTAAATAAATATTGTCGCTTAAAAATAAAGAGATGCGTATGTATCCTAAGAGGCTTATTCGAACAGATCCTCGAAGATTTCACACATCATACGATTTTTCTCGCTCTTTCTTTCTTATTCGTTCTTTCTTCCTTTCGAACATTATTTTTCCTCTCTTTTTTTTTACAATTTCATATTTTCTATTCGACTACAATTTTTCTTCATTCTCCTTTCCCCCCTCAACGCTTCTCGACAATCATCAAAGAAATTAAAATCTAATGGAAGAAAAAGTAACGAAATACAAGAAAAATAAAGTAGAAGTAACAAATCTTTAAAACGTCGCGATTTCTCTCTTCGGATAGGAAATAAAAAAAAAAATAAACCCGTTAGAAAAATATACGCTCTCTCAGGCGTATAATACGAGGATTATTCCAGAGTGTGTTGATGTTCAACTCGGTGCTGCTCTTAGCTTTGTTTATGATTTTATTTTTATTTGCAAATACTCTTTCAAGCTTTGAATGTTGCTTACGACGAACGGCGAAGAGATGACATTTTATCGTTCGTCGATATTTTAATCACGGTGCACGTGCGTCAAGGTACTTTTATCGACGATACTTATATTTATATATATTTTTTGTTTTATTATTAATAATTATATAACATATATATATATGTGTGTGTGTCCTATGTAAAAGAAGGGAAGGTAAAGGAAAACAGAAGGCTGGAAGAGACAGAAACAGAGACACATAGAAAGAGAGTGCGTGCGTGTGCGTGTGTATGTGTGTGTATATGTGCGAAGAAAGAAAAAAAGACAGAATGAAATTCCTCGCGTTGAGTAAAAAGATTGACGATAATTGCAACACGCGATGATCCTTTTCGTTTTCTTTTCTCCATTAATTTATTTTCTTTTTATCTTTTTTCTCTCTCAATTAATAAGTTTTAATAAAACAAACTAATTTTCGCTGATCGTTTTCCTAGTATCGAAAGACTTTGAAATTCGTTCATGCTCGAACGAAGCAAAGTCTCGTTCGAAAATCGATACACATGCATCAAAATCTTCGTTCTTCTTTCCTTTTTCTATTTCAGAGATTCGCGAGAAGGAAGAAACGATATATATTTATATATATATCTATTACACGCGCTTGGTTTCTAATATTTCTAATAAGAAACGATTACATTTGACTTACATCGAACAGAAAAAAAAGAACTCGTACTCGTTCTAGTTTAATGTTTATTCGTGTACTCGCAGTATTTTCTAGCACGGTTAGATTATATCTTTTTTCTTCAGTTTTAGTTTTCTTCTTTTCTATTCTCTTCTTATCTTTTCTTTTCTGTTTTGTTCGCCCTAATATATACTATATATATATATATATAAGGTAGCCTCTCTACGTTTTTTATTTTTTTTTTTAATTACTTTTATATTCTCGCAGACCCCAACCAATTTCTCACTTTTTATTTGCTTTTTCATATGTACGTTATTAAAAGAAGAATATTGTTTTATTCTTCTAGATATTTGACGTCGATTAGAGTCTCTATTTAGATTACATGAATCTATGAAAACTCTTGATGCTCCTATCGAGAAAATGATAACGTTTGTATATTATATATCGTTTCATTACTACGATCTCGACACGTCTCGTATTTTTCTTCCTCATCGTTATTCCTTCAACTAATATTAATTATCAGTATTATCTTTATCGTTATTATTATTAATATTATTTCTATAATTAATAATAATTAATATTGTTACTCGGTATACGAATAAACTGGGAGGTAGCCAGCGCTAAGCGATAGTTGTTGGATCAGTCGAGTCAATTGCAACAGCAGCAACAACAGCAACAGCAATAACAGATTGATTGTTCTTCCAGCCTTGCTATAAAATGCATTTTAATTTAATTCTTCCTTCTTCTTCTCTTCTTCTTCTTGTTCTTATTTTTGTTGAAAGATTCGACAAACGATTAGTTTAACAGGAAGAACTCTTCAATTCGCCAATATCAGCGATATTCTGCAAAAGAGCGGTCGTCTCGTTGCTCGGCTGTGCTTTTGAGTTGTAACGTTGCTTAAGATCCGTCAGGGCGGAAAGTAGCCGCGTGTTCGAAATCGTCAATCTTGAATTTTCCGCATCCAAAGCAGCTATCTGTTGTTCCAACGCGTCTATCACGCGCTGCTTGTACGACAACGCGGCCGAGAGTTTCTGTTCCTTGCGCCGTGACTCCTCCTCCATGGAGATTAAACTGTGGATTAAGAAAATTTACTTTTCTCTCAATCTTTTTCTTACATTCTTTCAAATATTATATTTTTTACTTTGTATTATTTTTATTATTATTCTATTTTTTTGTTTAATTAAACCCACAAAGTATGGAATCTATCCTCGTCTTTGAATTATTTGATTATTTTTCCAAATCTTAACGACTATAAAGACGAAGATCCATCTTCATTGGAACATTGATAGCGAACCTTGTCTAAAAAAAAATTTCTAATCTACATTTTGTTAATTCACTTTTTGTTTTCTTTTTTCAGATAAGATTTAAGAGTTCGCCATCGGTGTTAAGAATTATTGAATTAATAAAAAACAAGACATCAATATTTTATGATATACAGGATGGACTATCGAATTCATTTGAATTCATTTTAAATAAACGTATGAAAATATTTCATTAGAAACATTAGAGTTGAAAAATGTTCACCCTGTATACGCTTAGGTATTATATATTATTATTATATATATACATAAAATTGTATAAGAATATATTTATGAAACAGAATGATAACGAAGCAGCCGTGTTTAAATGCAAAAGACAACAGAAATGATTTACTTGGGATAAAAGAAGAAAAATAATAATAATAATAATAATTAAAATTTAACGATCATGGTGCAAGGATAAAAATGGCTGCTGGGGTTTTGTTACGATCAAGAAGCCAAAGTATTCTGCATTTGGCCTACAAATAAAGAATGACATGTCATGATTTGGAAGAGTATTTCGGGAGAAAGAAACGTCCCAAGATAATTGATAATGCTCTAATTAATTAAATTTAATACACACAACACTGAACGGTTCTTTCTCGAGTTGGTTACAAACTGACACACATACATACATATACATACATACACATACATACATACATACATATATACACGCACGCACGCACGCACGTGTAGTTGATCAGCGTGTAAATAGTACGATGCAGTTACGTTTGAAAAATGATGGTATATATGTGGGGAGTTTATATTATGAGTGATCGGTATATGAATTATTTCGTGTATGCATGAAGATTATTCTTCATTGATTTAAATGAGAATAAAAAAAAGCAAAACGAAGACCTCGTAATAAAAAACTGACTTTGTTTCTACCAGCGGCGATATACTCGAAAGAGATCGTCAAGCAAAATTACTTGCTCGCGTGTTAAACTCGTACAAATCAAATTACAACGACACACAACAGAGAAAAAGAGATAGACAGAAATGCTAACAAAGTAGTATACAAATATATAAATACATATATATATAATATATATATTTCTTTTTTATTATTTATATATATATATACATATATATATGTGTGTGTGTGTACGTGAGAAAATTGTAAGAAGCTTAGAAATATAATTGACTCTTACACCAAGGTCCAGATCAAGCCAGAGTATACCAAATGCAGCGGATAGAATGCACAGGAACACACAATCAATTAAACATACATTATATCGATAATAAATTAGCCGGATCGATTAACAGTCAGTGTTTTTTGGTTTCTATTTCATTTTATATTTATTGTTTATTATTTTGTCTTTTAAATTCATTTCACTTTTATACGTATTTTGAGATATTTTATTTGATATTTTTCCCCGTTAGCCACACCACGCTCGCTAAAGTATCCTTCTTCTCGACGATATCATTTTGTCACAAGAAAGATACACAGAGAGAGAGTGAGTGCAAAATAAATAGATAGATAGATAGATAGAGATAAAGTAGATAGATAGATAGATAGATAGATAGATAAAAATAAATAGATAGAAATGTTGAAAAATTCCGTGACCGTACCTTTACGTATATATCCCGGATAAGCTTCAACAAGATGAACTTTATCACCTTTTACTTAATTTCTTTTCTTTCTTTATCTATTTCTAAAGGTGGCGAATGAAGCTAAAGTATCTGTTTATCAGCGTCAGACACCACTTTTAGAAACCGTTACAAAATAATCGCGAGTCTGGTAAAGCCGTTGAATGTGATTACGTTGATCGAACATAATGATCGACATTTAGATTTGCGAATGGATCATCCTCCGTTCGTCCGTGAGCCATGAAAAGAGAAAGGTAAAGATGCGTGGACATGGGAGAAGATCGGAGAAAAAGATCGTATTTTTTTAGGAATGGTATAGTCGATCGATTATCGATATGGAAAATGGAAAATAGAAAGAAGAGAGAAAGAGAGATAGAGAAAAGTGGCGAATGAGATAGGGTCACACTCAGGCATATAGATTCGGTGGATTAGTATTTGTGGGGATGAAAGTGAAGTACCTGGAGATGATGGTCTTCATCTCGGTGTCTGGTGCGATGCCGTTTATATCGGTATCTTCGTTCCCGCCAAATCTAGCTCTTACTCGATCAACGCTACTCTGCAGCCTCTCGATTTCCATCTGATACTAGAACCGAAGAGACCGTGTTAGTTACAATACGAGCAAACATAGAGATTCCTATTTAAGTAATTAATTTCATTCTGATCTGTGGAAGATCATCATTTTGGTTATTTACGGGTTAACAAAAAGAGATAGAGAGAAACAGTAAGAAGATAATTAACAAGTATAAGAGTATGAAGAGAAAATAATTCAACAAGTTAATTCGATCTTACCTGATCGATACTGCGATGACTTCGAGATTTACTTCTCCTAGTGGTGCAATTTTCCTCTTCACTGGTATCCGAAAGATCCCTCGTAGAGTCTAAAGACAGCCTTCTTCTCAATTTGTTGCAACAAACGTTTTGTTGTTGCTCAGAGTTACTCCTATGAGTTTGGTTGATTTGTCGCCATTGATTTTGTCCGTTCCTTTGAAGATTCCTCACGTTGTTTTGAGGAGGTGGCGACGGACTGAGATCGACACCTCTGACCCCTTCGACACCGCCCCCGCCACTACCATCCCTCTCCTCGGAGCTGGTACTGCCTCTTCTACCCGATCTACCGTGATTCGAGTCCATGTGATAAACCGGATTGGCGAAAGCTAATGGCGCGGCAGTGAGAATATGCGTGTTCGCGTTGTTGCTGCTCAGATCGACCGGACTCGAGCTTTGGCTGTAAGCAGCGAAGCTCTGGTAACCCGAAGATGCGACGTTGCTCAGCTGAGAGATCGAAATTTGCGATCCCTTTTGAGATTTAGATTCGGAAACCTCATCGTCGGCGTACCTGAGGAGATCCGAAATTTCGTCGAGATTACCGTTGGCAGTGGTCGTGCTACTACCGTTGTTCCCCTTAGCGTTGTTGTAATTGTTGTTTGGTTGATGATGATTTATCGAGAGAGTCAAATTTGCCGAGGGATTAACTACTACGTTCGCGTTCACCGTAGTCTTCGAGACGTTGTTGTAATTCTGTTGTTGAGTCTGATTAACATTGTCTTCCTTTCGACAATGATTTCTACTTGCCGACCTCGATATATTATAATTATTGTGATTATAATTGTCCTCCCTATCGTGAATTTCGAGATTTTGCAATCTCGCTAAATTGTGTCTATAATGTTGTTGTTGCTGTTGTTGTTGTTGTTGTTGCTGCTGTTGCTGTTGCTGTTGCTGTTGTTGATGATGATGATGATGATGATGAGCAACACTGTTCAAGTTGCTCGGCTGATTGTTTTGCGTTAGAGTTATATTGTAATTAGAATCTTTGAGATTGCTGTGACTTTCTGAACGAGTCGGACTGGATGGATGTGTCTGGCAGTGATTTACGTTCGCTAGACTGGCGCTTGCTGTTAATCTGTAGCCAGCACCGGCACGAGTTTGGATGATCGGCCTATGCTGACGTACAATGGGGGTCGGAGATCGAGATACGAAGGCTGGTGGTTCTAAAGTATAATCGTCCGTATTGATTTGTAATTGCAATTTCCCGTTGTTCGCCATATAAGCGTTTCGAGGAAGAGTGGCAGCTCTTACGACGTTTGGACTACGCGAACTGTTATGACCCAGCGTGTTGGATTGCAACAATTCATTGCTATCTCTGATGGTACCGTTCAGAGTACTATGATTGCTTAGAGTGGATGTTGCCGATACAGAAAGATTCGTGTTGCTGTTGGCGATCGTTGGATCGTTGTAACGGAATATATTGTTTTGTAAATTTTGATAACGATGGGAAGCTGCTGGCACAGGACTTGGTCCTGGTTGATCCAACGCCAAGGAAATCCTATCGAGAATTTCTAGCAACTTTGATGGCGGTGACGATTGCGAGGACGATGCCATAGCAGCAACGCTTTCTCGTAACAACGCATGAAGAAGAGACAATTGTTTTCCTAGATCTATGTAACCATCAAACTCCAAAGAATTGTTCGCCGGTGCGTCTTTTGGTAATGAACTCTGTAAACAGAGAACAAATATTTAAAACATGTCTAAAGTAGTTGCACCTTGATAAAAAAAAAAAACAAAGTAAACTCACGCTGATAAGTTGCAGAAAATTCTTCATGGACGGTGCTTCTCTTTCCAAAAGATCGTTCATGAACTCCATGAAATTTTCCTTTCCCTGAAATCTCGTAAAGTTCGCCAACGTTTGCAGAGTCTTCGCGACGAGAGTTAGATTCCTCGCTGCTTTCTCGTTTGGATATTCTTAAAACGAAAGGACACAATAAAATGAAATGAAATTAAAAACTTCAATATTTAAATGTTGTTCGTAAGAAAGAGAAAAGGGTGTAAGAACAACTAACCGTGAGTGATGTTGAAAAGAGACGGACTGAGAATGGCAGGACAAAGAAATCTCAGGAATATAGATGCAGATATCAAATTATCCGCTATATCCTCTCGACACATATCGGCTAAACGTTCACGGAAAATTCTAAAGCATTCACGCAATTCGAGGGGAAAATGTGCGTGACTGGACAATATCTTGCCCCAGGCAAGTTCTACCGCATTACGAAGATTTTGTTGTTGCTTGTGGAGAGCAGCCACCGAGGCGACCTTGAGTGGATCCACCTCGCAGTCTCCACCTTCTACGGCACCCCTTACAACCGCTCCAAGAGTCTCTTGCAAATACCTGTCGCCTGTTAACTTCAAATATGCTTCCATTGCTTTTGTGGCCAAAGAATTTCCCCGGAATGTGAGTCTCTCGTCGTCTGAAAATGTTCATTTGAAAATAATCGATAAAAATATTTGCATACACGGGTGGTGTGGTGTTGTTGCAAATATGTTAAGAAGATATATGCATAGGTATCGTGAAAATGAAATAAACATGAACCTATTCTATGAATGTCCATCATAACGAGATCCGCTAAGAATTGCGGTGCTTTTTTCTCGCGTTGCATAACGGCTACCAAAGCAGTCGCAATATCTTCCTTCGCCTTGACGCCGATTACCGGTTCGAGTTTCTCGCAGAGTGAAGCATAATCGGTCTTCAAGTATTCCAGGAACTCCTGATAAACCTGAACCGGCAGTATGTCGACTGACTGGAAGCGACATTTTACCCTTAGAGCTGGTGGTTCCTTTAAAGGACCTTTGTCGCCTACTACCGAGTACCATTTTTCTGTTAGATAACGAGACGTTACGTTGTGAACTGGTATGCTGACCGAACCTGTAATAAGCAAAGAAAAAAACGAAGAGAAATAAATGTAAGTTTTGTTATATCATCGATCAAACGTTGTTTGAAAAATAGAAAGCATTTGACTTACCAATTAGAACGTTTTTATCTCGTTTCTTTTTCCTGTCAGCTTCCCTGTAAAGATTCACCTGAATCGTATTAACAGAAGGAAGATGATGAAAGTCGAAGTGTTCGCCCCAGAAGCACAAATCGGCTTTCAGTTTGGCAGTAGTTCGTGCATAAAGGGTGCTGTCGAGGCAAACCTCGCAAAAGTAACGTTTCTTCGCTGGCACACCTTTAGCTTCGAGTAGCCAAATCTGAAGAGAGTTATCCGTTCTTCTCGTTTGTTCGGCATCCGGTTGCACAGATTTCCTCAAGCTATTGCGGTTATCAATGTATAGATTAAATGAAATATTTAAAATATGAAACAAAAGGCACGTACTTGCATTGTCGAGTAAGAGAGATAAGAAAATTGATAAAAGAAGTAAAGGTGGTGTGAAAAAAAATATAAAAAGACAAACCTGTGTAACCACTGGTCCCGTTCGTGAGCCGTTCTACAACTGAAATACTTTGGTGCACCGGTACTGGGTGTGACCTGGAAGCAATGAGGTCTACCAAGGAGGCTCGGATGAAGCGGTGTTACAGCAGCCAGGTCCATCGAGGTCACGGCCTGTCCGCAGAGGAGGGATTCGTGAGAACGACAACCCCGTAAACCGGCGCCGCGTTGTTTCTGTCTTTCTAATTTCGTCACGCTCTTCGTCCTTTTTAAGGGATTCGATCGGAACGATCTCTTTGAGAAGAAGTTCTGCAAAAGCAAATCGTCGTTCGTTCATTTTTTATTTTAATTTAACCCTTTCGTTACTACGGACGAGTACAGTCGTTGTTCATAAAAAATACAGCGTATTGGATAATATGGCCAATATGTGTTTTTAATATAAATATTCTAATTTGTGGAAAGTGGTTTTTTTTTTTAATAAACACTGTCAAACCAACTCTGATTGCAGTGAAGTGTAGTGTAAATGCGGTTGGTGACAATCTTACTCAAGCACCGTGCATTTTTTTGGCGTTGTGGTACGTTTCAATGGAAATAACGCGGCAAAGAAGTAGCACGTAGTGATTAGGTTAATATTGAATTGATTTTTCTATCGTATACAAATATTTGAATAATTATCTGGTAAATCCTTTGTGTTATTAATCGTTGTAGATACGAAATGAAAAGATATCGAATCGTAGGGATACGCGACACGGTGATATTACCGAAAGGGAAGAATTTTGGTTTACAAACGTATACGTTCAGCGAGTGAAAATCGTCGACTGAATATCGTCGTTGCACCAAGAGATATCGAGAATCTTTAGTGACATTGCTCGGGTGAAAGGTATTTGCAGTGCCTGCCTGATATTCGAAGGCTTCTGCACGTGCACGAGAGACCCCAGTGACGTACATACCAAATGAATCTCGCTTTTTCCACCAATCTACATTTTTTTGTCGATTATAATTTAAGTTTTTATTCTTGTTTTTCTTGTTTTTTTTTTGTAAGTATAAAAATAATTCGAATATCCCTCTTTTTTTTTAATTCTTTCAAAGAAATGAATTTACCCTTCCAGAGAAATAGTTGATGATCATGTTGACGACCTTGTCGTCCTCGTTCTCCTCAACGGCTTTCACGCACATTTTTCTTTTCGTCATGAATCGCGGAATCAGATTTCCTTTTTTTCCGTTCTGGTTAGAACGACGAGAGGATAGACGAAAACAAGGTTTGGCAGATGTTTCTAGAGATTCTCAACAAATCGTTAAATATATCCCACACCCGTATTCCTTCCACGAATACAATGACTGATTTTTCGAACCAACGAATTCTTTTCATGGTATTTAACAAGTACGATTTACAAAACCTGAATTATTTTATCATCTACGCTTATATTAAATCCAATTTCTTTTCTTTTTCGTTCTTATAGAAAAATTGTTACGTTGGCTAACTTTTTGTTTTTATTCCACACACACAGAATATTATTTGCACGTCAAACACGTTTCCCACTTGCGATGAACGAAAAGGTTGCACCAGAAAAACACAAGTTATCGTTGCAATCGTTACCAAATGATTCATCGATAAGATACTTCCTTCTCTCACTTTCTGTAATATTACAACACCACACGAATTCTTCCTCGAAACGTTTTCACATCATAAACAAAACAAAAATAAACGAACGAATATTTTTCTTCGAATTAAAGTTTACTTTGGAAAGACGAAACTGAACTATCTATAACCCGTAGAGAAATATCGGTCAAGTGTCATTCGAGTTCGAGGAGCTTCATTCTTCTTGCAAGAACCGAGTACTTTCCGTCTCTGTCTTTCTTGACATAGTAAAATCTCCCGCCTTATCGTGTACATGTGTACGTATCAAACGATAAGTCTCTTCTCTCTTTCTCTCTTGATTTTCTTTCCTTTCAATGCCGGAACTTTAATCGCAAGAAAATGCGTCATGGGATTTCGTCTTACGTCGATAAACACGAATAATCTATCGATTATTCAAAAATTAATACAATTTTTGTTGCAACGGTGAACTGTTGAAAGTAAAAAATAAAAAATGAACGAAAGAAGAAGAAGAAGAAGAGACGTTTGAAATAAAATCGATCAACGTTCCTCGAGGGATCCACTTTTCCTTGAGTACGTTTCTCCCCTGTTGGAAGTTGGTAGAAAAAAAGGGGGCACAAGGAGGGTCCAAACGTTGATGATTTAAACTGGTAGACCCTTTAAATCCTGATGGCGTTATGGTTGGTACTTCTTTTTCACTGGATAACGATCATCCTAGAAACGTCTAACGTTTAAGTTACGTTTCATACCGGTTTTCCTCGATCTTCCTTCAACGGAGTCAGTAGTCTACCGCGATAGAAAGGAAACTTGTGTATAGCTTTCTGCCAAGTCAGATGCAACAACTTCCTTGTGTAATCAATTACACTCAATTAAAGTACACTTCTGACGGGTCTAATCAATTACGTTCGATTCAAAAGTATATTACCACTACTACCACAACCAGCACCACTACTACCAACCATCACTGTTTACAAGATTAGATAACTTTGCGTTAACACCGTATGCAATTTAAAAATCCAATCAACGGCATCCTCCTCTCAGTCAACATAAATAAACTTTCTTCCTGTACTTCGACGAGAATTTGATCAAACTCTTTAACACTTGAATTGTTTCGATTACATAAAGAAAACTCACAGAAAGAAGAAATAAACTTTTAAGATTGAATTTGATTCTTTGAAATACATTAGAAAGTAGAATCTCACGAGAGCAGATGATTTCGCGGTAAAATCTGTTCGTCGACTGGCGCAGATGTTGCTCATCCGGGTAGTTTGAAGTCAAGGGATCCTTGGGGCGCACCTTTGTACCGGACTTCGACCGAAAAGCCTGCCCCTGTATTCAGGTGAAGCAGAACGGCTTACCCCTTGGTCCCTCCCGTCTCCAAGCCCTTCGTCTACGTCTCCTTCTTCTTCTTCTTCTTCTTCTTCCTTTTTCTTTCTTTTTACCACCACCAAAGCGTGCTGCTGTTCACGTTCGCACCATCACCATCACCATCACCATCACCATCACGAACACCACCACCACCACCATCACCACTGGTATCACCATCAGCAACAGCAGCAGCAACACCGGGTAGGTAAGAAGGACAAAAACGTCTTCGAGGGGTTCTCAAGCGACCGTCCTATCAAATTTTACCTTCCCAATCAAAATACTCTAAAGATACCCCCCTCCTTCTTCTTCTTTTTCTTCTTCCCCTATTCCCATATTCTTGTCTTACAAAACATATTTCTTGTTTTGTTTCTTTTTAAATTTATTATTGCATAGAGTCTTGTTGGAAAATCAATTTCAACGTATTGGATTGCGGCCGCCTGACTCGATTATCTAACCCCGCGATACACGTGGTATCTATGTGTTTCATATGTGGATACGCGTGCTTGTGTTTAACATACGAAGTTTACAAAAGAAAACTATCACGTGGGATTTGAGAACACCTGCCGGTTAAACGAAGAGACCGGATCGATATTTTCCGTATTGCGTCGTCTGCTTTTGCATTCAAGCCGAGTACGTGCGAGTACGCGATAAAATCGCAGCAGGTAGATAAAGTCGAAGGGAGGCCCTTTTCGAACGCGCCTGCTACTACTACTACTACTATTACTACTACTACTACTACTACTACTTTCATATATTTATCACGTAGTACTTATCGTCACGTGTATCCACTTTCAATCTCTAACTTTTGACGATTTATGATAATTCGATACGGACCCTAGGAAATTTGTATTTCAATATACTCTTCATAAACCTTTCCTCGTTTTAAAATTTCTTCAATGAAAAGCGCGTACGTTCTGCTATTATTTACAACTATGAATGAGCTTTCAGCATAGCAGAGCATTTCTCACGATCTTTGTCGGATATGTTTGAATCTTCGGCTAACGACGAGGATCATTATTGGACTCAACAGTCTAATGGACTTAAAGTCGTAACTCGTCCAATAGATCCAGAAGATCGGACTAAGTTGTACTCTTCATACCCCCAGGATATTGAGAGTATCATGAACAAAACATATGACCAACTTAGAGGTTACGAGAAGTCCAAGGTATAAGATTCTGCAATTCATAATCCAAGGACAAATTGTGCAAAAAAAAGATCTATCAGAAGAAGAAAAGTATCCTGGCTCTTCAAGAACTTGCGAGAATTGGTTAAAGTCAAATCATCTGATCTTTTCACAGCAGCAGCTTCCGAAATGAAGATGGTACATGAAGAAGAAGATAAGTGAATTACACTTACGACGATTCTATTTGGTGTAACATCCAAGGGCCGTCCTCCGAGTACCGGTGTAGCCGGTGCACTTCCTCTTCGACAAGCTTTTTCGTACGACGTATCTGCAAAGGAAAGAATCAATAAATTAATCTCCAACGTACGTTCCTGCAATACGTTTATTCCTTTCTAACACTACTAACGATTCCCAGTTTCTTACAATGCAAATTGTTAAAGAAAGAATAAAGGAAAGAAAAAAAAAAAGAAAGAAAGAAGTATAAGTACGGAGGACGTAATTAACGCCCTTAGAAGAAAAGAAGGAACCCAGGGGTACTCCCTTTGCCCTTTCCATTCTTTCCTTTTTCTTCGTCGACTCGGTACACCCTCCTCCTCCTCCTCCTCTCTTTTTCTGTTTACGGTCAGCGGTTAAATGCTTAGCTCGCATAAGAGTCTCGAGTTACTAGTCTTTAAAGTCCCCCACCTTCCTCATTTACCACGCGATTCTCTTTCATATGTACGCTATTTTTTATCCTATGTGTGTATGTGTGTGTGTTTTATGTATAAATGTACACATTTGCATTTAAGAATGAGTTTTATAAATTATTTTAACCTCAGAACATATTAGTTATATTACAGATTAATAAATTTAGTATAGTTTTAGGTAAAGAATGTTAGTAACGTTATAAAAAGTTGGAAATAGAACAACGCACATTAGTTTACCATAAAATAGAGTTTTACCATTAAACTGGAGTGATCGATGAGACGAAATTGAAATACATTAACCTCTATCACAGCGTAACACGGCGCATCGAAATTTTTGAAATACCTCAAAAAGCAGCAACGGCAACAGCAACACAAGCACTGCCGAGTCGGTATATCCGTTTGCTTGCATGCCGGATTAAATCACTCGTGACTAGACCGTCTCTCTCTTTCTCTCTCTCTTTTATTGAGACGTTAATCCACAACTGATGACTCCTGGAATCTCACCGATACGAAAGATAAAGCAGCCTCTCGTGCTTTTCTACACTTGTTTTTTTATTTGTTCCTTTTTTTTCTCGACTGAATCGAGTTTCCAAGAATCCACCAAGCGATCACCGCTGCTGAATCTCTCAACGATCGGTAATGGATTACGACACCCGTTACACGAGCAAACATATTCGACCAATGTAATCCTTGAGAGAGAGAGAGAGGGAGAGAGTAGAAAAAGAAACTCTTTTAGAATCCGGTTTCCCTATCGGTATCGCAATAATCAAATATTTATACAAATTGATTAGAAAAATCTGATTAGCTTGATACGCGAAAGAAATATGATCGGTTAGAGAAGAGAGGGCAAGGGAAGAAGCAGGGAGATGAATCAGAAATCCTCCCACCCCATTTCTTACATGCAAAGAATTTTTGCCAAGCCTTTCGCATTCGTAGAAATCTTTCAAAAGAACCAAATTCATTCTTGCATCTTTAATTGGGTAGAAAAGGAACGTCAAAGGAAACGATATCGAGAGGATGGGGTCCCCACCCTCCTACTAGTCGAAACTCGGGTCGAAACTCGGGTCGAAACTCGGATCGGACCGGGTCTCCCATTCCGTCGCGGGGGCCGCAGCTGCTACTCTTCGAAGACTTGTCTCGGAGTCCTGCAGCGAGAAAAACACGATCCTTTGTGGCGTTCCAAACCAGAGAGAGAAAGAGAGAAAGAGAGATGGAGGCTCATGCATATACAATAATGAGAGAGTTTCGTTCTCGGTTGGAATAGAAATCAATTGAAATTGAAACGAAATGAGAGACGGAGAGAACTTTGGAGGAGTTTATTTTTCTTTATTTCTCATTTTTATTTTTAACTTTTTGTTAGTTTACCCTTTCTGTTTCTTTCTTTTATTCAACGACACTCCTCCACGCCTCTCAGTTACCCTACTACTATAACTCGATGACGTTTCTTCTCTTAACGATCCCAATATACGTAACTCGACGGTTATATTAATGATCGGTACACGGTCGGGGTCCTCTACATTTGCTAAACCCTTTCATTCTCCATCATTGTCTCTCTCTCTCTCTCTTCTTTTTGTCCAAATGAAGATGCTCGATACAAATGTATTAGCAGCAGTCTGTATACTCCTAACTACAACGGTAGTAATAATAATTGATCTCTCTCTCTCTCTCTCTTTCTTCCTCTATTTCTCCGACTGCGCGTTTCCGTTTTACTATTGTTGATATATCGCATACTTCAAAGGCGTGCACGTGACTGCTACTACCGGGTATGATATCAAATCAGTTCGTAGTAAATAATAGAACGATGTTTAGAAAGGGCGTGGATCCAACAATAATTTTTCATCGTTCACTGTAACCCCCTTTACGATGTAAGTTTTGTATCGAACAACCGTTCATGATGATAGTCTTCGCGAATTGATACCTTAAAAAAGGGGTATTATTATTCTCCCTAGGAGTTTAGCGATTGATATCTGGAATACGTTTCTTCGATTGTTCAATCCTATCATTTATGTTTACTCGGACAAAGATTCGAATGAGAGAGAGAAAACAAATCATTTAACGAACAACACTGGACGTTGTTGGAAGATTACAGACGACGTTTTCAAAGCTGAACGAATTACAAGTATATAACATTCAGCATAATATATATATACATATACATATATCGTACCATTTGTAAGGTCAACCTCTTGCATTCCATCGCATGATCTAATCTCAGCGCAGTTATAATAAACCGAGAAGATCTTAGAAATGTTCTTGCGTTGTCGGACCCTGAAGTAAAACACAACGAGGAAGAAAATACATTTGTTCTTTGTTTTTTCCTTTCTTTCTTTCTTTCTTATAGAACATCGGTGAGAATAGATAATAAAAGATAAGAGTTTGATATCCTAGAAGAAGAAAATGTAAAAAATCTAGCAGAAATGATTTCCCTTTCTACTTATATTTCTTTTAGAAGTTGGATCAAAGCCAAGAATTTCTCTTCTATTAGGCTTATTGTTAGCAGGAGTTCTTTAGAGGACAATGGCACTAAAAAGAGAAAGAGGATTGTACGAGGCATCCGGACGACGTTCACAAAGAATTTCTATTAATAGAAATCCCTTCCCCTAAAATGTGTACAATTAATTAACACCACCCTTTCCTTTTTTCTCCCGTTCGATTATTAAACTCATGTAGAAAATTTTCTAATATTTCTGATACTTTTTTTTCGTAAGAACGGTTAATGTATATTTCTGAAACAAAATCCTAACTAAACAATGATCCTATTAACACGTTCGTCAGTCTCTCACCTATATCTGGGTGACGATTTTCTTTTTAAAATCAATAGGATTTTTAGTTGAATTTTTATATACAATTTAATAGGGAATAAGATCTGAAATTTAAATATAAAATATGCAATATAAAAATACTATAAACATACACATTACAGTATACTTCTTATTAATTTATTACGACTAAAGAAAAGAACTGGAATAACTGAAATGAGATCCCAAGCAGTCCTTTAACCGAAAAGCTTATCACATTCCCCATATCGAAACAAAACACTTCATTCTTTACAATAAATCGAAGATGATAACACTCGAATAGCAACATTGATATTCTTTCTTATCGCATTGCTTACATTTCTTCCAAATTAAACAAAAAAGTATATTATATTTTATAGGTATATTGATTGTATGTTCCTTTCTTTATAATAATAATAAAAAAACAAATATTCTATACTTCGTAATCACTCAAAGATTTGATAAAGTTAGATAACCGACAAACACATGTGCCTACTAGAATTGCATCGTTGGTGGTTGACCTATACTGCTTTTCAAATGTAACGCACTCCGACAGTCAATTTTGAGCCCCATAGGAAACTCAAGCAAAACACGTTGGACGATGAACGTGTTAATAGAAATCCCTTACTTTAAAATGTGTTCAATTAATTAACACCATTCCTTGCTTTTCCCTCCGTTCGATTATTAAACTCGTGTAGAAAATTGTCTAATATTGGTCAAATACGAGATGATACTTTTTTTTCGTAAGAACGGTAATTATGTATATTTTGCAAACAAAGTCCTAACTGAATGATGATCCTAATTAACGTGTAAACTACTACTCTCGTATAAGAATATTTAACAGCAATCTGTCAGTGGGACGCGACCAAACACCACACTCTGGGAATCTTCGTTGTGGAACGTTCAAGTCCTATATGGTTGAAATTAATCAACCCAGAGAGACACACATACACATATATACATATTATCATAGGCGTGGTGTGTCTCTGAGCGTGGTCATTGGCACTAGCATACTCGTTCAAACGAGAAACGGAACTTTCTCACACGGGATGAGGTTCCTACGAAGCTGGGACAGACTCTACCAGACAGCATGCACCACCTAACGGCAGACATCATGGTGTAGAGAGAAAGGGATGAAAAAGAAGAAAAAGATGGAACAAGAAAACGAAGTAGCTGTGTGGTGTAGTAGCAAAGAACTTGGAAGTGGAAGTGAACAGGCGGAGCACAACCAGCCAAGCAACTAAGAAGAAAGAAAGAAAGAAAGAGAGACAGAGAGACAGAGAGAAATGAGTGGGAGAAATGAAAAAAGAAATGTAAGAAGAATAAGAAGAAGAAGAAGAAGAAGAGGAAAGAGGAAAAGAAAAGAAAAGAATAAAAGGAGGGTCGTCGTTGGTTGGTCGTGGCTTCCCTTCGTAGCAGGATGTGCGTATCTTCTGGTGCGTAAGGGCCTCCAGGGCATAGCGGAGTCTGCGTGTTCTGCCTCTGAATGACCGTACGTCTTTCTCTCTTTCTATCTTATCTTTTACTCTCTCATCTAAACCAGGGACGTATGCTACTGGTACCTCATCAAGCAGCCCATGTGTCCTATATTTTGAAATATTACCTTGTTCAAGCAAAGTGGTTAGCTCCGTTTCTAAATACTAGTCTAACAAGATCCATTACGTTCAATTACACACATACATTCGATATACGTATGTAATTGAACGTGAAAAAAACGTATGTGTGTGTGTGGGAATTATTCGTAAATTTTATTTTTATCTGCGGTTGTATTTTTCTTGGTTATTATTTTTTCTTTATTAATTCTTTTTTTTTTATTGTTAAATATATTTGTCATATATTGGTTGTTGTCTAGTTGACAGAAAATTGAACACACCGATTATAATCTAAACGACAGACAGGAACATTAAAAAGTCGTTTAACGAGGATGCTGGAAAAGGGGATTGGAAATAAAAATTTGACTCGAGGAATCAATTGTTCTCTCTCTCTTTCTCTCTCTTTCCTTCCCTTATATGCAATCCCCCTTTTGCAGTAGCACGTCAGGGATATTATTCCAAAGAGCGGCGCGTTAGTTCAGCGAATGAAAAGATCAACGTCCATTGACTCGACTCGCTTTCTACCAAGCCGAAACACTCGCTAACCCAGTCGCGATTTATCAGATTCACGCGTCATTAACTCGAAGATGATTTCTAATAGAATCTAAAAAAAAAAAAACACAAACAATATAGTATCGATTAGGTTTTGACCAATATGAATGGAAAGTACAAGAAAAAAAATGGGGAGAGGTTGATTTTGAATTAATAACTTTATAATTGATTAATATATTTAAAATGTCATAATACTTGCGAATTAAATCGACTCGAGTCTTGTTAATGTTAAATGTAAAGTAATTAATATATTATTTATTAAATTGTTTCTTTTTATACTTTGATTGAATTAATAACAGCTCGTGAATGAATGAAATCGATATTAACAATAAGTTCATAACGTTAATACGAATATAGAACACACCCTGTATATGGTCGTTCCAGTCATGCAGAGATCAAGTTTGTTGCGAATACTCGACGAAGGTAGTAGTATCGCCATTAAAGCGATATTATTATCGAAGTCAGCCGTGAAAGCTCGGCATTATCGTCGAGCGCATCGAGCGTTCATTTTGTGCTCTCTCTCTCTCTCTTTAACAGACTTCGAGCATATATACATGTATGTATGTAAACCGTGTATATGTATCTTGACGGGCCCTTCCCACTCGTGATTTTTCTTCTGCCCCGAGCCTGGTGCCAACGTTGGCTTAACAAGAGAGAGAAAGAGAGAAAGAGAGAAAGAGAGAAAGGGAGAGAGAGTCTCTTTCTCGCGTTCAGATAAACGAATCCTCGTGTATTCCTAAAGACTAAATTCATGTACACACTAAATGCATTCGATGCACCGGACTAAATCCATCTCTGTGTCAAGATCTAGTATACGTTTCTATCTTTTATTTTTGTTAATTTAATTAAATATATATTTTATTTTTATATCCATTAACTCCACTTTCTAATCTACGTTACATTAATCTTTTTATCTTAATTTATATTTTCTTCCACGTTCTATTAAGAAAACTAATTAACCGTACATCAGAGACCGATTTGTAAATCACACTTTTTATAGATTAAAAATATCATTCGAGTAATCTTTTATTTATTAAGAATTATTGTAACATAAAATTAGATATAAAATTGTAATAGTTAACGACTGTTGTTATGGATGAGCCACGTGTTCAGTCAACATGTTTATAAAGGCGTTTCAGCTGTTCGTGTATCATCCTCCTATTGTTCAGGATAAAATTCATTTACAGCTGGGTGACAAAACAGATTTGAACGGTGGTGTGGCTCGAGATCACACGTTGTCACAAAATCCAGAACATATATTTCTCTCTCTCCTCGCATCAATACTACTTTGTTCGTTTATTGTTGTCATCGCCTATTTCATCGTAAACGTCAATTCATTCTGCTGTGTTTTACTATATTATACGTACACGTGTAAATAGGTAAAATAAGAATAAGTAAAAGAAGAAAATGAAAAAGGTTGGGTAGAACTTTCGTGCTCGTATTTCAATTTTCGACGTGTTTTCATACTACGTGTAACACCGTAGTATCCTTGTATATGTGTGTGTATGCTATAGAAAGATCGTTTTTCATGTTGGCAATAAGAATGAATAAGAGACGAGACTACATTGTAAAGAGAGAACAAACGTAGCTGGGTATTGAAGGGCCGTCGATAGGGCGTAGGCGTGAACGTTGGGGACTTCACTCCTCTACGATAAATTTATGTTTCTTTTACATTAGCATAAACCATATTCATTTTGAAATACCTCATTTCTATTATTAACCTCTTGACTTGAAAGATTTTCTTCTTGTTTTTCATTACAGATTGATCTATTAAATTTAATTTCATTTAAAATCGAGATCAAAAGCTTTTTTCGGATAAATTAAATATATATTAAGTACTAGAATATTTGTTTGTAAAAAAAAAAGGAATAATAATTGTACAATATTAAATATTTGCGATAAATTAATTTGTCTTCGTTTAAAAGGTCTGGTTAATTCCGAGTACAGAATTACTGAAAATAGAAAAACGTTCTGAACATTTCCGTAATAGGACTAAATAGATTGGAAGACATATACGTGAATAATGTGTGTGTGTATATGTGTGTGTGTGTGTTTATATACTACGAAGCGTTGTACACTGGGTTGCGCGCGTTATGCAAGGAGCGTGGGATCGCAGAGAGAAAGAGAGAAGCAGAAGACACGTGGAGTAAAAATTCATAAGAGTGTGTATGCAATGAACCAGAGAACATACACACGCGTACACAAACATATATATATATATAAAATATATAGAAAGCATGTATAGGTAGGTTTCTTAGCCGTAAGATAAGCGAAAACTCGTTCTTCGTAGTCGGTGAGAGTGTTCTTGCAGTAGAAAGGGAAGTCAGCTGGATGAGAGATTTGCAACTTAATCTCTCAGTTCCAACATTCTCTTCTTGTCCTTTTATCTCTCACGAAATATATTATTATTCTTTTTAATAAACATTTTTAATAAAAACAAAAAACTATTATCGAAGAAAAATTTGCAAAACATTTGCGTGATCCATTGACGATCTCCGAGGGATAATAATAACAATAATAATAATAAATATTGTATTAAATTTGTGGTCGAATAAAAAGAGCACGAAGGATATGGGTAAAAAAAAAATTGAAAGGTGAGATTCGACCTTCCCTTGAAAACGGCATAAGGCTATCAAGTGCTCGAAGGCATGTTCAGGCACTTTGTCCTAAGTATTTCCGATTGACGGTGCTAAATCTAGCTGGCTGCCTTTCGATAGTGAACCCTTTCCCCCCCCCTTCACCCTTCCAGCGCCTCTTTTTCTTTATTTCTTTCTTTCTTTCCTTTATTTTCCTCTCACTAGAGAACAGCTTCTCGAAGTTCTTTTGTAAATGGGAATTCGTTTAGGGTTGGTCTCCGTATGAATGAAGGAAAAGAAAGGAGAGCCCTCGAAAACCGTACGCACGGTTGTTGTGTTGTGCATTTGAAGCTTTCTCTCCTGACCACCACCACCACCACCACCACCACCACCATCATCGTTGCGTTTTCTACGCTCCATTAAACACGAATCGTTAAAATTACGAATGAATTAGCCTTGCAATTGAAATCATTATCGTTTGAAATTATCCAGGATTTTTTGAGTTATCGCAAAACGTGAAAACGTTCTTCTGAAATATACGAATGCGTGTCTCTCGCATTGCAACATCCCATCACCGATTTTCCATATTAATTTTTCGCAGTAGAAAAACTACATCACGAAGGATACTATTATCAATAGTTTAATATAAAAGATCAGTAAAACGATGAAGAACCAATAAGAAGACAGGTAAAACCTGTAGAGGAAATAAACCATTGATAAGACTAGATTACTCGTGTGATACAAAACTATTGATGAAACTATTACTCGCGTGCTGTTAAATACAATTATAAAATAATAATATATGAGGGAATAAATAATTCGGTAACCAGTTATCAGACTTTATTCTTGAATTACTGACACGGCTAAACAGTATGATTCGTTTGTATGTTAATTACATTATCTTTTTTTTAGAATTTTCAATAAAGAATGAATAAAAAGATTGATGTCGAAATAAAAAAGAAAAATGTAGATAAATTCTGTCGAAGTAATCTACTGGGTCGATAAATAAGAAGAAATAATCGGAACCCACAAGACGAAGTGATTCGGTCATCGATATAAATCTTTCGAAATTAGGTCAGTACGTACGTACGTACGTACCAGATATTATACGTGGTTCGTTCACATTAAAGTTACGTTCTTCGAAGGCTCACGAGGCGTAAGATAGCAGCATGATGTTGCTTTACAAGGAAGCATTGAGCTAACGAACAAAGAACTTACAAATTCTTCAAGGGGTTTTCTTTTTTTTCCCCTTTAAAAACTATCCAAGTACTTACGTACTAAAGAGAAATAACAAAATTAATAAAGGGCGTATTATAATCTATGATTTAAGATAATTGTATTCCACTTATAGCTTATCGAAATGATCAGAGAAGAAAAGGATAAAAAGAAAATAAGAGAAAAATAGTTGGTTTCTTATCTGCCTTTCCATTTGGACTCTCTACATTTTTTTCCATTTTCGTTTATCTCGCACTAGCCATCGACATTCTGCTCCAATAAAGACGATTATCTTGATGTTAATGAAGTATAATTAGAGCGTGGTTCGGCACGCGACTCTGCACTACCATAAACGATCGGCAGATGCTGACCGGAGTTTATTTCTTTGAAAATTATTCAAGACTACTATGACTACGACGACGATGAATAAATAATATCAAAAAAAAAGGTTTAAGTTTAAGTACACTACGCATATAAGCTAAGTTAAGTTGAATTAAAGTTAAGTTCATTTGCAGGTGGTACGTACATAAAGCCGCGTTAAATGCAGCTGCATGTGCAGGAGCACGTGACCACTTGCGTTACGCACCGGTTATCCGAACCACTCTCCGCGGTAATCGCCAGAGTTACAGTTTTATACTTTGCCACGAGAAAACTAATTATAAAGTATATGTCATTTTCTCTTTAAACGAGGCGACATCGGAGGAACTTGTGTAATTTCATTTCGCATTAAACACATCATTTCAATTTGAGGTGAACCATTTTCACCGTCACGTGAATAATTTTAATTATCTCTGTTATTATTTAATTTTTTAGAAAACATGAAAAAGTTAGAAGAAAAATAAGAAAGTAAAAAGCACAAATGGCAGACGTTCTTTTTTTCCCAATTGAAGTCCCCCCTTCTTATCCACTATTAATGTCCATATCTCCAATTCATAACTAAACATCTGCACAAGTATATATATGCATGTGTTCCTATAAAAAAAATAATTACATCGAGTAAACCTTGAGCGTGAACACAATGTGTTTGGAAACATCGATGTATGGTAGCTGTAAAAGGCTTTCACGACAACCCCTTTTAATCGTTTCGGTCTGTCTCTCTCTTTTTGGAGAACTTATGAAACGTTCTACTACACAAGGAGAAGATCGTACGCATGTTGGATACATTATTACACTTGATAATGGCAATTAATCTCGTTTTTGCCGTTCCGCGAGCTCGTTTACCTTCGAATCGAGTCAGGGAACTTTCTCGCTAACCAAGAGATGACTGTAATTAAAGCTTAACCATCCACCATCCCCTTATCTCTTTCTCTATTCTCTCTTTCTCTTTAAACATTAATTTTCCCCTCTAAATGCCAGAGCAATAAGTCAGAGTACTCGGTAGAGGCTGTTGGTTGAACATGCGAGACTGAGATCATCGACACTTATGGTCATAATGCTTTCTCTCTGTCAATTTCTTATCTCTCTCTCTCTCTCTCTTTCTCTCTCTCTTGGTCTTTTAAAAGAGCTTAATCTCTGTTTCTACTTACAAAGGCAACTCACGTAATTCGGATCTAAATTTTTTCTTGAAACTTTATATACTTGTAGATTATGATTAATATTATTTATTTCTACAAATGACTATGCGTATAAGTTCAACCCTTTCCGAAATATCGGCTGATAACGGTTAAGGGTTCTAACCGTAGTATCGCTGATTCAAGTCTCATTGGGTTTACGTCTTTTTAAAATTTGTATTTCTTTCTAATTTTACTTGAATTATATGAGCAGCTTTTGTCAGTTAAAAATAATTCTCTCTCTCTTTTTCCAGCTATTTCTTTAAACCACAAATCGTCATCTGGTTTTACCGAAAAAGGAGCTTAGATGTTTCCGTGCGAGTTCCTACGATGAAAACTATCTTTATTCGACGTCGTTTCCTTCGTTTACTGAAGCGAGATAAACGAGAGATATCGATTAGAGGGAAAGAGGGTCGGTACGTTCCAAAACTCAAAATCAATTCTCGACAATTCGGATATTCCCTACCATACTACTTTTTCTTTCTTCTTCTTCTTCTTGCGTTGTTTTATATGTTTTTGAAACAAGTTTATACACATTGAATGATTTAAATTAATAATTGTCTCTTGTGTTGAACGAGTATGAGAGCAAGTGAAACGAGGATATTGCATAACACGAAAAGGCAATTTTCAAACTCGATCAAAGTACGAGCGATGATATTAAGCAGATGGCACGCAGGCAACGGAAGAGATAACCTCGATTAATTCGTGAATCTGCCCTCCAGATAACGTACTCGAATGAGAGAGAGGAAAAGCTATGCTCGTATGTTCACGATATTCCTTCCTTCCTTCCTTCCTCCTATGTGTGTATATAATATGCTCGTGTAAACCTAAAGCTAAGCTCGTCCCTCGACCGATACAAAAATATCGGCCTTTGAAACGCTTGTAGCGGGAACATCGGCAGCACGGTTTATTTACAGACTCCCTTGCATCCGGAAACGATGAAATGTATTTTCGTGATATATTCTAAGGAAGATTTAAAACCTAACCACGCACCAAATATTCCAACATTCTTCCCGGATTTCAATGAAATATTAACACCAAAACCACGTTTGGATTGTTAACATACCGTACACATTCGTAATGGTAAATTTATTCATGGAAAATATACCGGTGAAAGAATATTTTTATCTACTAAAGAGAAGAAAATTAATGATGGAAACATATGCAACGCATTTGCATCTTCCATATTAGACGACACGTTATTTCTTTTTTTTTATTAATCTAGGATGAACAATGCGCATTAGTCATTGAAACACACCTAAAACAAAAAGAACAACGTTCGCCTGAACGCGTAGCCGTTCTTTCATTAATTAATAAGAAGAGGTCGTTCACCCCGTAGAACTCGGGTGAGAGACCGCACTGCTGGTGGTCTAATTAACTAATTAAGAATATTATCGCGTAAGTGCACTAACCATGAAAACGTTCGATTTGTATATCTCGCCGAAAATGTTTATCGAATTTTTTAATATTCGATGTTAACGAGAGGGGAGCGAGCTCGGTATTTCTATTCATTTTGTCTCACATTTGTCACATTTGTCACATTTGACAGATAATTGAGATAAATATCATAGATTAAGCTTTAGGGAGGATCGTGCATTTCATTTTCTATAGAGTTGTATTCTTTTTCTTCTCAAAACTTGATAGAATACTTGGACTATCATTAAAATACTTTATCCGTGATTATATTTTTTTTTGTATATATTAAGTTGTCAAGTATGAAATGGACCGAAAAATGCACATTATTGAATTGAAATTTGCTTCATTTCATACTTGACAACCTAATATTATTTAATAATAAAATAAAAAACTTATATCTATTATATAGCGACAAGTTAAATCGTGAACTAAAGATCAATGAACCCAAAGATTAAATCGAGGAGAGGATAATAAATCACTCGAAAGAATGACTCGACTTAAAAACAAAAAAAGACAAAGTGTCTAGTCTATCCTACGAGTAGAAAGTGAGAAAAGACCTTGAAAAAATCTTCAATGAAATAAAGAAATAAAAAATAGGAGAAAAAAATAATTTAGGATTGTTTTGTCTACGAAGCAGACCTGGATTTCGATTTCTTGTTTTTTTTTTCCTCCCCTAATCTTATCTCGAGTACTCATTTCAAAGAGTACGTAGTACGTCCACACAGGTAAAACACCTCTTCTCGTTCGTACGTTTTCACGCGAAACCCTGGTGCTTTCGTTTTTCCGCGCGAAAGGATAGCGAGAGCGCGGGAAATTCAAAGATCATGGATCTGTAAATCTTAATAACGTATTCATAAATTCTCGAGTGCGTGTTCTCGTCGGTCAGACACGAGGGAAAGCGCGTATTTTCAGTCGGGTTTTTTCTTCTTTTTTGTTTAATTTAAACATGACGCCTCTCACCTAAGATTTGTCCGACTTTCACGGAAGTAGATTTCATTGGTAGAAATATTGCAATACATAAATTTATTTATACGACCTAAATATTACATTAAGAGGAGCAAAATTTCTTTTATCAAGTTGTCCAATAAATCCCACACAACCTAACAGTTACAAATCATACCTGTGTGTTATTTTCAATCCATGAGAGAAAGATACATTAAATTGTAGTTTAATAATTTATTAATATGAAAAATACAATAAAATATTAATAATTATAGTTTATAATATTAAATAATATGCATTTATTAGGGACCATATTAAAAGATGTACGTAAAATGATCGATGATAACTCGACAGATATTTACTATCTCGTGTAAGCAATTAGAAAACGATGAGAGGATCGGTTGTATCAACGTGTTTTTTATTATCTTTTTTCGGAAAAACTCTAACCTCTGACATTTAGCTAGAGGCAGAAAAGATATTTTAGACGACTTTCTGACCCAGATATGGTACGGTCGACTAGGCTTTAACGAGAAATGGCAGTACCGTGCATACGTGATTAAACGGACTGTCCCAAGAGTATCTCCCGGGTACTGAGTAAAGCTGGCTTATTCAGTGGCTCGGAATCGTTTTAATTATGTATTTCGTTAAAACAAAAAAGAAAAAGAAAGAAAGGGGAAGAGACTATCAAAGCACCAAGGGAATATAGAAAAGTAGAAAGATAGCGGTAGTAGTAGTAAATAGTAATAGGACGAGTAGTTGTGATGGTAGTAAGCGCAACATGGCACAGCAGAAGGAATGATTCATGCTTCACGTTTCAGTAAAGAAAAAAAAGTTAAGAGAGAAAGAAAGAAGCAAGCAAGCAAGCAAGCAAGGAAGGAAGGAAGGAAAGAAAGAAGGAAGGAAGAACACGAAGGTAAGAGAAGAAATGCGTTAGTTTTCGTGTCAGTTACACGTAAGACCCACCCTATATACGCAAAGTGCACGCTCTAGTTCTTATCACCTCGGGCTTTTATTCAGCATGACGCATGGGAAGGGTTCCCCCTTACCAGGCCTTAGAATGTCCACCAATACACGTTTCTATATGAGACATGAAAGCGGAATAAACGGAGAAAGGAAATCGAATCGAATGCTTTACTTCTAATAGTCCTACCACCACTACCCTCTTCTCTTCTCTTCTCTCCTCGCCTCTCCTCTCAAACCCTCACCTCTCTTTTTTCAACCCAGTCACACTTGCCATTTACTTCGACCTACTTCTTGCTTAAGAGTTAATTACCTAGAGAACGGTGATTACGAATAGGATATTATTTTCTCAGCGAAAAAAATATATTTGACTGTTTATTCATTGGAAAGATTTTTAAATGAAATAAAAGGGAATACAATTCTATGGTCATTTGATTCTTTGTGTTTTTATCTAAGAATATTGGTTTAGTTTACAAGACAATGATTTTTATTAGATTTATTGAAATGAATGTTTTTTCATATTTGAAAATATTGTAAAGTAATGAAATTAAACTCAAACCGTTGATAACACAAATCTTTGGTTTAAATATAGTTTATTATAAATCACATTAAATTCATTAATACCACAACATAAGATTTCAACTCGTCCCTTAACATAAACTCATAAGATTCTCCCATAAGACTATTCATAAGACTATTCCAAGACTCTTCCCCCCTTACCGATCGACTGACTTCTTATACATTTCATAGAATATCAATCTCCTAGATAAATATCCACACACCCTTATGCAGTCGCTATGCACATACAAACCAATATCTCCTAGAAACAATAGAATAGGCAAAAGCCAAAACGTTTAAATATAAATATTGACTTTGAAAGAAAAGTGTATTGTATCTACTTTGAGAGAAAGAAACAAAACAAAATATAACATCTTACAGTAGAGAATAGGTATCCTTAATCGAAAAGGATTTAACGAGATTACGTCTCGAGTAAAATCGAGTTTGTTCCTCGACATCGAGATTACAGCTTTCTTCTTCCTCCTCTTCTTCTTCTTCTTCTTCTTGTTCTTCTTATTTTAGCATCACCATCTTGGTCTTCTTATTCTTCTCTTCTTCCTCGAACAAGCATGAGTCACGTTTACTCGAACGGAGTCCCCTGAACTTCTCTACCGCCTCGTCATCCTCCTCAGGATTAACGACCCTGACCATTCGTTTTTCTCCATCGCAAACCGGAAAGCGATCCTTTAAGTCTCTTCTCTCTGTACTACGAGAAAAGAGGAATAGAAAGAGAGGATAATGTCAGGTACCCATTGGCGAACTCGTAAAACTTTTCTTCTCCCACGAAAGATACAGGAAAGAGGAATGGACCCTCATCCTCAAACCCCTCCTTACACAAAATTACTCTCAATGAAGAACCGAATTTGTAAAAGATTCACATGCTGTTCTTTTATCTTACATAAATATTTAATATTAGACAATTATATCAAAATATATAAAATAACAGAATTGTATGATGTTTGTCACGCTAATCTAAATCTCGCAACGTGACCTTAAATGAAAAAAATAAATAAATAAAAAGATCACATTTTGACACTTTAAATGTCAATCCTTTTAAAACTGCTGGCTAAAAAAAAGAGAGAGAGAGAAAGGTTGACTCATAAAATGGCTTTTAAGGGGGATCAACGAGGCTAGGGGAGAACCGTGAATGGCCCTAACTAAAAGGAGACTCATTTTTGTGAATTAAAGAGCTACCCCTTTTGTCAGTCATATTATTATCTGTAAAAGTGGATCTCTGAATTAGATGAACAGTCGATCGCCACAAGAGATTCTTAAGTTAATTTCTCACTCTCGAAGAATGACCTCCTCTGTCGATAGATCGAACAAGAATGAGTCATTCACGGGACTTGTCTACTTTCGCAAATAGCGGAAGAGACATCCGGCCCTTTCACCGTTAACTCTTTCTATTATTATTATTACTATTACTATTACTATTATCGTTGTTTCAACTGTTTGCTTTCCTAGATTCTATTTGTTCCTGTTGTTCAAATAATTAAATCATGTGCGTGCATAGATGCATTTTAAGTACAAGTATTTTATTGTAACACATGAAAAAGATTTCTTAATAAAAGCAATTTATGAGTTACACACACACACGCACACATATACACACACGATACAGTTTATAAATAATTAGAAAAAATGGTTGAAATAAACATATTCTAGTCTCTCAAAGAACTAACATCCATTCTTCAGAGGACAAAAGGTTATACTATGCTAGAACAAGATTTAATCGTCCTGACTATTCTCAATTTTGTCACAATACAACTACAAAAGCTGGAGGAAATGACATCAGAGACATCAAACGTGTAACAGTTAGCTCTTTGCAATGAGTTAGTGTATACTTAACGTTTAGAAAAGTACGTCGAATATTCGTATGTGGGTGATTGTGCATTTATATGTGTCGTGTTGGATACGAGGATAGTTGTGCATCGTGCGTTAGTAGTTCGTAAAAATCATTAGTTAACGGTAGGCCGCGCAAATGTATCCTCGAGGACACGATCAATTGAAAGAGAGAAAAAAGAGAGGAGAAGGAGGAGTAGGGGGAGTAGGGGGAGGAGGAATTGCGAGGGTTGGGATAGATGGCAATTTGTAACGAGGTTGTATAAGCTAGAGAGAAGCTTCAATTGCAAAAGTGCGAGAGAGATTTCCATATTCACCAACTGGAGGACGAAGAGAATATCTTGATTATTAACATGATCATCTTTAACGAGAAAAAAACTTGCTCTCATTGCAAACCGGATTCATCTACAAAGCTTCTCGATCGTTTCAATATCCTATGAATCCCATGACCCAATAATTCTACATTATTTTATGTATTATGTAGAAGAAAAAAGAAATGTAACTAAATATTTAACATAAGATGGTACTACAATCTTGCTATCCTTGCTAATTCTTTATCGTTCCGATAGGAATACCGCTGACACACATTTTTTTATTACTAAAAGATTTTATAAATCATCTGAAAACTTAAAGCAGCTTGCATTTGTTAAAATATTATTTGCCTAGTTGGTTGTTTAATAAGTGCATAATAAATATTATTGAAGACTGTTATCGTTAACATTGATAAATGATTCTCTCTCTTGTTTATGTAACGAATTACATTGACTTTTTTTCTGGTATTTAAAATTTTTCTTCACGAAGATTCAAAGAGAGTGTCGGAAGAATCCGGAGATGGTAGAAGGGGACAGGGGGAAGGTTTGGAGATACGTACTTTAAACGATAATCGTCTCTACGGATGATTATTATTACGTCACGTCCGTTCGATCCGCGTTGAACTTGATAAAGCTTGGAACAGCTGGTTACTTGGAATATATAAACCCGCAAAGTGGATCACCATGCTCGTTTGCAAAAATGTGTCGCGATAGATAATCGTCCCACGTACTCTCTTCTCTCTTCTTTCGACCCACTCCGTCGTCTCGCGATGCAAGCAAAACTCGCTCTTGCGTAAATCGTTACTCGTGTGTATACAAATATGTATGTAAGAGTACATACATACACGCATGTACACGCGTATATACGCGTATGTTCCCTCGGTTCGATGACCTTGCTCTTCTACATCGTAATATAAACAATCGCCCTCGCATAAATTCTCCACACAGTTTGAGAAAACACACGTGTAATACCATTGACAATGTAAAAATATGAAAAGAAAAAAAAAAGAAAAAGTAAAGATTATTTATGCATCTTCAAATCATAAATCATAAATAATTGCTAATCGAAATTCAATTCAAAAATAGGCAGTGTAGAATTTTTTGCGAGTATGGTTATTTGATCAATCAACAATAATTGCTGTAGAAAATATTAATAAAATAGTATATTATGCGATAAAGGAAGTATTTTATTTTTATTTCTCTATCATTAGGATAGAATAAAACGTTCCAATTTTCTGGGAATTTTAATACTCCTCGTAGTACGTGCGCCCCATATTATAAATACGGAACGATTTGTAAGGGTGCCAGGATATTTCCTCTCTTCTCTCTCTCTCTCTCTCTCTTTGACATTTTTTTTTCTTATTTTCTTTGGACAAAAATGAGAAGAAAAATTAGAGCACGAAATCAGCCAGGCATCCCTCTGCTCTTGCCCCAACTTTACCTGCGGCCTAACGGTAATGAAGCTGCAATCTGCGGTGTCATCGCAATCTCTGCATATTTTTTTTCTTCACTTTTTCTTTTTTTTATACTGCGGCTCACTGAACCTGTGTGTGTGTGTGTGTGTGACAGAGAGAGAGGGAGAGAGAGAGAGAGAATGAATCAAAAAAAGGATATAAAAGGGTGAGTAAACGTGTCCGTAGCGGAATGAGTTCTCGTTACTCTTGAAAAAGAAAAAAGGAAAAAGGATATTTCGGACCTCCGAGCAATATAAAAAAGAAAATACGAAAGAGTAAAAAAGAAGAACAATAAAAAAATGTAGAAGTATGAAAAGAAGGATACGAGCATACCGAGGATATTTTATATATTTTTCATTTACATATATATGTATGTGTGTGTGTATTTATATTTATTTATTTATTTTTCAGTGCATATACCAATGCATTGAAGTCTCGAAAGGGGGAAGGGGGGAGAGAAGAGTAAGAGACCGGACCAACCGCAGGCTAGGATATCGTTTTTCTTGCGGTTTTAATAAAGTTCCACCAGGAATATTTCGTGCCTTTCTCTCTTTCTCTCGCACGTAAGAATATCTCTTGTGAGAGAGACTGGACCCTTCTTTACTCACGTACCTTTAGTTGGGTAAGAATTTGGATCGAGAATTACAAGGAGAGTAGACCACGACCACGACAACGACGATGATGATGATGACGACGATGATAATAAGGGGAAAAAAAGAACGGAACCAATAAAGTTTTTTTTACGTTTTCATCGTTCACGAAAAAAGAATATTTCCGTACGATAAATGTCATTTCACGGTTAACTTTTACTTTTGAATTTTGTTCTTTCTTTTAATTTTTATCCTCATCCTTTTTATTACTTTTTATTACTTTTTATTATTCTCTTTGTTTTGTTTTTTGTTTGTTTGCAGAGAGACATATGAAAGCAAAAGGTAGTAGATGGTCAAAGAAGACAGTTGGAGTTTACCTTTAAGACGGTCATACGCGAGCCCTTAAGAAAGTTCGTCTCGGTCCTTCGGGCCATAATGCGGAGTCTATAATTTCGCACTTTGTAATTACGATTATATGCCCTGGTGCTTCGTAAAAGTCCGAACAGAGAAAAGAGAGAAAATAGATAGAGGGAGAGAGAGGAAAAGTCTCGTCCAATAAGCTTGGGGCGATTCAACTCGATTCTACCAGAAGAAATTAACTATGCTTCATCGAATCCATCTGCGTTTCCAACGATCCGTCTATCATCCAAAGAGACAAGAATCTCGGACTGGGACAGCGCGAACGAGAGAGAATAATAATGACGTTCTTAATATCTTTCGTTCCCATCTATTCGTTTGAAATCACCAACAATTTCTAATTGAAAAAATGTCACCTTAGATTTGCTATTGATCAATTGGAAGTTATATAAGTAGAAAAATACTATTTTAAATATTTCATAATACAGAACCTCAATGAGCATAAGATGATATCGATAAACTCGAAACCCATTCAAATTTAAATAAACCTACAAAATAATCTTGTCATATGTGAACCAAAATTTGAATCCTAATAATATAAGATACTAAGAGTATATTTGTTTATAGAAATTTTACCAATGCAATCAAAACGTATTTAAATAGAATTGAGTTTTGAATAGTTTCTAATGCTGAAAAGTTTTCAACCCTAACACGTATAGAAATTGAGCCACTGTATAACGTATTATAAAAATCCAATTATCCAATTGAAGAGATAAAAAAGAGCAATCAGGGGAAAAGGAGAATAAAGATAAATAAATGTAAATAAAAGAAGAATGCGTGTTACCAGAATGCATTCCCCCATCGATGTCCGGTGTATCTTCGAAGAGGGAGGACTCGATGCAGTCCGAGTTGTCCGCAGAAGGATCGGCCGTGACCTCGCGGTCACGATCCTTAGCTCTCTCAGCTACGGGACGTTTCTCAGCAGCAGCAGCAGCAGCAACAACAGCAACAGCAGCAGCACCGACACCACCACCACCGATCGACGCAGCAGTGGCAGCCACTGCGACGATCGAAGACGAACTATCGACGGAAGCGTGTCTGTTGGCGGAACGAAGCAAACAACTTCCGGTTCGAGCTAATTTCGTACTATGAGTCCTTCTAATCAGGAGATTCGTCAAAGTCGTATTACTGCTAGATTGTTTCTTTTCTTCCCCTTTTCCAGCACCGTTACTGTTACCACCACTACCAGCACCACCTGCATCACCACCACCACCACCATTTGAACATTTAACGTTGTTGACTACATTACTGACCACGTTGTTGACCACGTTGTTGACCACATTGTTGACCACCCTGATCCTGGTGTTATTCTCATCAACTGAACTCTCATTATTCTCATCGTTCTTACTCTTCTTCTTCCGTTTATTATCATCTTCGTCAAGTTCGAAACAAGCAATCGTATTGTTCAAACGATTCTCTTTCCTAGCCGAATCCTTTCTACCGGTAAATCGATTCTGAAACCTCTCAATAGTTTTAAACGATCTCGTCCTTTCAACTTTTTTCCTTTCTTCGTTCCCTGGACTGGCATTGGATCGATCGTTCGATCCTTTCGCGCTTTCAAAAATCCTCGTCAAAGATTGGACTTTGCCCCTGTAAGGCTCGGGCAAACCGTCGTCCGGTTTTCTACAACTCGGAATAGACTCGTTGTTGCTCAGTGTTCTTGTAAGAATCACCTTTGGCACTGACGAGCTGATAGAAGACGTTGTCTTCGAATTACCAATTGGAAAAGTGTTACACACGAAGGACGATTTGTTGTTCGTATTATCTTGCTGCTTTTGTTGTCCATCTTGAGATTTCATTAAATTGTTAACAGTTTTAGGTATCTTTGCTGCTGGTTGTCGAGATTCTCCCCCATCCAAAGAAACGTAAAACGTCGATCGACGTTTTGGCGATTCGGTAGAATTATCCATGTTCAACATGGTTCTATCCTTTGTCGCAATGACATCTCCCTCCTCATTTCTTTACAATCGATTAAAATCAATTTAATGAACTATTATCCCTTTGAAAAATACGCATTACTTGTTCTTTTTCAAATGGAAATTGGAATCCTAAACGACGAGGAGCTCTATCCGTGATTTATTCTTGAACACGACCGACTTCGAGAGATCTTTCGTCGGGCTTCGCAGTCATACAAGAGGCATGTGTTCGACGAGGACATTACGATTTAGAAAGTGAAAGATAGATAGATAGAGAAAGAGAGAGAGAGAGAGAAAAAAAGAGAGAGAGAATAAAAAGACACCTATCGACGGAACCTTCTTCTTCCTTTCTATCTTCTTGCCTTATTGAAGTCACGTTTTCTTCTTAAGAAGAATTCCGACAAAGTGAATTCGACTAGTAACTGTTTTTTTTCTCTTTCATCAAAATTCCAATATGAATCATCCAATTTTATCTTTTTATCTGATAAATATTTAACAACACATAATATACACGTGCATAAATATATTTATATATTATCAGAAGAAAAAATTATTATATAAATACCTTGTTAACAAAAATTATTATATTTTATAAATAAAAATAAAGAGTTGCGTTAAACGTTGACGAATAAACAAATGTACACTATAGATGATATTTCAAGATAACAAAAATGTATATCGTCGTTGTTGATCGAGTATTACGAGAGACGAACAAAAATTGCACACGCGCGCATAATTATTTCTTTGACACACTCTCTCATAAAACACGAATAAAATACCACCACAAAGAACGCGTTTTGAAAATGAGAGACACGATCCGTACGGTCTAAGCTCTCGCAACTATCTGTTCGAAGCGTTGAGTTTTAATCCGAAGAAAAAAAAAAAAACTCCAGCGCCCCTAGCGGTTCTTCTTCGAAGCTTCGGAATTGTGGGAGTCACGTGACCGTGTATGCGCCACAAACGGGGCATACACTACGCTTTGCTCAAGTTCCATATTACGAATGGACCAATCGGAACGTTGTATTTTTTTTTGAACAATTATCGCGGGATATTTAATATTTATTTTAAATCAAACTTTTATTTCTTTTTATTTCTTCTCCCTTTTTTTTTTCTATATCTCATATACGATTGATAATGTGAAATAATGTATATTAGGATTTTAAATGTTAAATATTAGGTTTGTTAAGTATGAAATGGAGCAAAAAAAAATGCATATAATTGAATTGAGAATTTGTTCTATTTCATATTTTTATTATCTCATTTCTTTAGTAAAAGTATATTTTCCTCGCTAAGAGTTTATATGTATATTATATTAGTAGTATATAGTATTAGTATACTATAGTATTAGTATAGAAGTATTATATATATTAGAAGTAAGTTCTTTTTCTAAAAGAACTATTCTAAATTTAGGCAAGGGAAATAAAGTAAAAGAAAAATCATATCCTTCTCGTTGGCGCCAGTCTCACATTCGTCGCAAATGCGTAAGACGAAGCTTTTTCTTTTATGTTACGCTAGGGACGCGGTGTACGGATGAATCGTGCGTGGAACGAAAAGTGCCTGTCGTCTAACGGAAGAAAGAAGAAGACAAACTTAAAAAAAAAAAAAAAGAAAAAACCGAAGGAAAGAAACCGAAAAGAAATAAAATGAAAACGTGACGAATATAATAGAAAAGAAGGGAGTGTATTATTACAGCATCATTTTTAAACCATAACATTTAGAGATACTTCAAGTTCCCAAAATTCCAACCCATTATTCGTCAATTTTATTATTTTTTAATCACTCGTATATTTTTAACTTATCCAAACTTTTCTATACAATTCGTTACAAAGCATCAGATAAAATTGCAATGAAATGACAATGAGTATTGAAACTCTCAGAAATCTAAGAAATTTAATATAATTACCGAAATGAATGTGTGTGTGTACAAAGTGTAACTTATTACAAAACAATCAGCAACACCTTCTTGGTAAGAGACCACCTTCCAACGAATCGATTCAATTTTTCACCCTTCTGACTTATCCATCCTCTTGGTAACGCATCTCACACTTTGGCGATAAGACCGAGCGAGTTTTTTATATATTTTTTTTTTAATGCCTCTCTCTCTCTCTCTCTCTCTCATCGAGCGTCTCAAGTGCAGACTGAAAAAAAGAGAGAAAGAAGGGGGGGGGGGAGAGAGAGAGAAGATGCAACGTCTCTCGCCCACACGNTCTCTCTCTCTCTCTCTCTCTCTCTCTCTCTCTCTCTCTCTCTCTCTCTCATCGAGCGTCTCAAGTGCAGACTGAAAAAAAGAGAGAAAGAAGGGGGGGGGGGAGAAGATGCAACGTCTCTCGCCCACACGAGAGGGACTACAGCCTCCAAGCTTTTCTTCCCACGCGTCATTCCCTTAATGCTCATCCCTTTTTCTCTCTCTCTCTCTCTCTCTCTTTCTCTTTCTCTTTCTCTTCCCCCCCTCTCTTTCTTTCTTTTTCATTCTCCTTTCCTTTTCTTTCCCCCTACGTTAATATCACTTCATCTCCGTGTTCCTTAATCTCGTCTCGTAAATCCGACACTCGTTTTCTGCAGACACTGCGGGATGGCTCTAAATAAAGATGACCTAAACGTTAATTACTTAGTTTAATGATATTTCTCAAAATGACGTCGTAGGGGATTAACGAGAGAGAAAGAGAGAGAGAGAGACTTATTTAATATACGGATGCATACATATTTATGAAAGTAGGTGTGAATCTATGTCAAGTAGAAGCAACGATTCATGGATAATCTTTCATTTTATGGATAATCGTTAGTGAATATTCAATGTTCGATGATTAGTATACTTCATCTACTATTACTGTGTAATACACAAATACAATTAGCTTTACGTTCATGCTGAATAATATATTAAATATTTTCTTCTCTTACAATGATTTGAATCATACAGAAAAATAAACGTAAATGGAATTATTTTGTTTGTTTTCTGTTTGTTTTTTGTGTTATTTATTTTTTAAATTATGAAGTAACTTTTGGTCCACCCTGTACATACGTGTAGTATATAAATCTCGTCCATTCGAGAAGAATCGATAAGATCATCGACGGCTACGTTCAACGAACTCATACATGCTTCGTTAATCCGACTTTATTCCTCTAAATTCCTTGTTGCATTATGATTCATTCTACCGATAGTAAAAAGAATTTCGTGATACCATAATTTCTGTTTCCCTTTCAAATTCCGTTCCCTTTCAAAATCGTTTTAACCTTGTCGAATTGATCTCTGACGCAAATTCCAAGATTACGAAATTGAATTCGACGGAAAGATGATTACCGAGAATAATCAACAACGTGATAAAACGATGAATATCGTTGCATTGTAAGTAAACATTACAGCTTTTTTTGTTAAGCGATAAGAAATAATAAAATAAATGTCATTGATAAGAGAAGGATGAGGTATGATTGAAAAATCATATGCACCGAGAGAAGGCAGGATGGGAAACAGCTGTTGAGTAATATCAAAAGGTTGAAAAGGTAAAAAGGGTTGTGTAACCGAGGGAAGTGAATTAATTTACATACTCTAACAGGACCTATTGGTCAGCATGCTTATTTCGTATTTGAATCGATGACCACCACCGGACGACAAACGCGTGTGTTGCCGGCTTACCGAGCAATGCAAAATTCGTGACCTCGAACAATACCATTTAGAATTAAACTTTCCAAAGGAGTTACTAAAAAGATTATTATAATAGTTTGCACTTATTTCCCTTCCTTCCTTCCTCCTCTCTTATTTTTTCTCTTTTCAAATATTCTTTATGCACAATTTCATTTTTTTCTTCTCGTATTGTCATCGTTCGACTTGTCCATTCGATCGATAAATTCGCTATTGTAATCAAATTTGCAATACAATAATATAAACCAGAGCAAAAAGTTCGGAAAATTTAACATCGTAAAAATGCAATCTTAAGTATTTCTTTTTTTTTTAATATGAAATAAATTTATTATTTAAAATACCCTGAAATCGGTAATAAAAGGGGAAAACTATTATCGAATGATTTCAGAAAGGATCCGAGAACGAATAAAATACCAGCAATTTGTGTTCAAATCGATCAGAACAATAAGAAGCGTTCGAGTAATCCAGTAAGATAATTTCATATTCTTTCGTCGTACTCTACGAGTCTTTTGTGGATAATGGAAAAAGTATATTTAAAAGTTCGACGGAAATTGTCAATGGAGACAAAACATTCAACTAAATTGTAGAATAGAATAAGAGAGAGAGAGAGAGAGAGATGAGAGAAACGTGGCTGTAAACGAGTCAACAGCCTCTCAGTTCATTGTATTTGACTTTTACATTTTTTTTCTTCTTCCAACTAATCGTCCTACGTCCTCGCAATTTCTACACGACCCCATCATCCTTCCTTTCCTTTCCTTTTCATTCTTTTTATCTTGCAGCTGTTGACTCTTTATATTTGTACTTTCTGTCACATCCTTTCTCGTTCTTAATTCGTAAAAGAAAAAAAAGAAAAAACGAAAACAAAATTAAATTAACGAATCTCCAATTCATCGACATAGTTGTATACTCGTAGAATAAAAAAAAAAAGGTCGAATGAAAAATGTCAAACGTAGGCAACGAGACAAAAAATAAAACAGGTTGAGAAAAAACAGAAAGGAAGAAAAAAAAAATTTGGAGTCGCATGTAATTTGATTTCGACAGGCCGATGATGGCCAGAACGGTTCAACAGTTTTACCCTCGTCTACAACGTTGGCCACCTGTCACAAAGATTACCCCTCGGGATGTACGATCCTAGAGTGTCGTTTGGACGCTTATAATCGACCTGTGGCTCAGATTCTTCAAGTGCCAGGTTTAGATTCGGATGTAAACAGTCAGAAGATGGGTCTATACGTTGAAGCTAAACATACACCAAGTGGAACATATTCTAGGTAATTTATAAAACTTATCTATGAATAATAAATTCATTACTGATTCATGTCGTACGTGTTTAGGGTAACATCGTGTCCAGTCGAAGACACTTGCGAACAACAATCCAAAGAAAACGTTCCTTTGCTTAGAACCTACGCTTTAGAATCAGGACAAATTTCCAACAACGATGTACACCCAGTTTCGAAAATTATTTATGGACCGATGCTGGAAAAAGTTCAAGTTTCTGACAATCAAGAAAGGTGTCCCGAATCTTCTGAAATCGAAGTCGAATGTTTACCAATGAGAGAAGAAATAGAACATTGCAATCGCCCAAATGCAACTTCAAGACAAACAGAAATTCTAGAAAACATAGTAAATCCTAAAGAGTATATTTATCGATCTCCACCAAACTGCGAGGCTAGTTGTACCGGTGCTGCTGAGAGAAAATTTCTACCACAATTCTGCGAACGTAGGAACGGTCTGGACCAAACAGCTTCGCAATCAATGTTACGTCCGATTTTCGTTGATCGATCGATAAAGAAAACAAATCGTATTTGTCCAGCAAGATGTTGCAAACCTTTAGAGAAATCACTGTTGGATAGAACGAGACAGTTGTCTTTGAAAAATCAAGAAGAATGTAGAAAAGATATCAGAATTATTCCAACAGTTGTAGAATTTTTAGAATGTCCTAGGATTCTAAGAAAATGTTGTAAGGATGCGTTTTCCTTATCAGCTTCACAAGATTCTCTAGAACGTTATAAGGATTATGTTTCAACGAGCCAATTAGACAGATATCGAGCGTGTCGATCAAAAAGGAATGGCCTTCAGGACGAGTGCTTCCTTCCTGTACCTCGAGCCCTTCTCGAACGTGAAAAACAAGAACAGTGTCAGAGCAAATTGGAGAGAAACGATGACCAAATGATTCCAATGAAACGAAAAACTTCTCTAACTAGTCAATTAGATCACACCATTTGTATTTAGAGTTGTGTGTAATTAATTTGTATAAGAAGTATCTATTTGTTAAATAAAATATTATTAACTCGAGAATTGAAACTGGTAATATTGTTCATTGAATTGCTAAAACTTTAAGGATACTAATTTTCCATTATCCACGTGTATGGATTAAAAATTGTTAACTATCGTACTACGACGAGGATTATACTGATTACAAATTTCACAGAATAGAATTGTTGAAGAAGTTTCATCGTCACAAAAGAAATCCCCGAGGTCGCAGCAATACGAGGATAAGAGTTCGCAAAAGAGTTGTTCGACGAAAGGAACAACAAAACGTCGTTTGAGGCGAGTGAAATCAAGAGAACTCTATGCAGGTCAAGTGTTCGTTGACTGTGATTGTTATCATCGGAACGGTCTTCAGCATGATTGTCCTCGTACTCTCTGTGGAGGTAGACAAAATAAGAACGCGTGATTTTTCTTAGAAATATACAAAATAAAAATCCTACAGGTGAACCCTGTGTAAAGTTGCCATTACCAAAATGCGATCTAGGAAATTATTTCCTTGATAAGTGGAACTGTTACTACGACAAGTTGGACCGGTTGATGCCAACGGCGTTTTGTGGTTCTCAACAGCAATGGTTGGAGGAAATACTCAAACGGGAAACTACGAATTCTCAGAAAGTATACGATTGTGACCGTATTGAAAACTAAACTTCACCTATCGTATTATAAAAGAAAATATCATTTATGTTTGTTGTTGTAAAAAATAATATCAAACGTCGAATTATTTCAATTACGAAATAAACAAAATGTTACAAGAGCAAATGTTGAACGAGTTTGATGACTTTCCTTGACAAACCAACACCATGTGATGCAACAACGACCATCGTAGGGAACACGCTAGAAAACGAGACTCGTGTGGGACAGGAAATAACGGAACGTGAACACGCGTGCCGGTTAACACGAGCAAAGAACTTCCGATACCCTTTAACAGTAACATTTACATTAATGATTTTTCATTCCAGGAATAACGTGCTTCGATTAGAAAAGAAAATATTATCCATTCCTCGTTCTATCCATAAACTATTAGGATGACACGAAACGGTCGATAAATTCTAAGAAAAATATTGATTAAATTAGTAATTATTTCAATTTAGTATCCCCTAAAATCCCTGACGTGAAAGTAAATGAACATTGGATTGAAAGAGAGAATCGAGATTGGAGACGCTCGACTCGAGAAGAGTTCCGAAGTGCAGCTAGGATGCAAGTGAAACCATACTCCGAGCCACGCCCCTTTTCTTTAGAATAAGAAAAGGAAATCTAAAGATAGAAGGAAAGAGAAAGAAGGAAAAACCAAGAAACTAATCGTGCGTCACTCGATGAAACACCTATTCTCCCCTTCCTATCATCCTATTGTGACAAATATCCCATACCTATTCAAACTCCTTCTCCCATAAGCATAACAAAATTACATTAACTTCGTAAAGAAGATATAAGTCGTTACACGATACTATTATCGTTCACTAACTAAAGAAACAAATACAATTATTTATTATTAATAAAATATGACTTGTAATACATTAAAAAAAACCTTCTAACTCATTTTACGAGTACTATCATCTACTTGAACACACGTACAAAAAATAGAAAAAGATGGAAGAAAAATGAGTGAAAAACAGTATTCCATTAAATTGAAGTACACCTATTATTTCTAAGTATATTTTCAGTATATTAATGGAATTCGTTGGAAGTAATTTCTATGAGTCACGCGATCGCGTTAGAAGCGTTAGATGCATTAGAATGCATAAGAGAAGGAAAGAAGGAATAAGTTAGAGTGGATTTCAAGTAGAAATTGATTTGCTTGCGTAAGAAGGAAAGAAAGACACGAATAATACGGTATCAACTTGCACGGTCAACGATCCATACAACTTGGAAAGCCTTATACGAACGACCATGATCTTCTCTACCACCTTGTAGGGGGTGTACTGCCATTAATGGCGGATCGTACGACTACACACACACACAAACACACACATATAAATACATACACATACATACACACATATTTATATACAGAAAAGATCGGATCGCAACGTTTTCTACCTGAGTCGAATGTATTATCGCATCGTTTCGAACGCACTATGAAGACCGTATTAGAAAATAAACTTATAAAAGATTTACAAAAAGCATATTTTTACATATCTTTTAGAAAATTCTTCTAAACCCTTCTTTGTAATACACGTTTACATGATTTATACAGTCTTTTCGTAGATCAAGATAAGAATAGAATCGGGTCTGTTCGTTTGGTAGTTTCTTTTTTTTTTTCTCAAGAAAACAATTTAGTAAAATTCTATGTTGTGTTTGAATCATGGTTTTATGTTTAGGATATAATATAAGATTAAGTCCTGCTGAGCTTTTCATTTTGAAGTATAATTATTTTACGATTAGCTAACACCTGGATTTTTATTTAGCCTGAGAGGCGCCACAAATCGGTAACTTTCAAACTTGCTCGATCGAGTTGATGGTAATCAAGAAATCTGTAATGTTTCGATTATCTACAACGATAGAAAGAAACATCGATAAGAAGGGTTTCTGTAGAACTGTGGATCGTGTTTTCTTGGTGGATTTGATTAGGGATGATCTATTTTTACGATAGATTGATCATACGACTATAACGAATCTGATATAAAAAATCTCTCAACACGAAGCAAAAAAAACAAAACAAAAGCAAAGAAAAGTATTCAATAAACTTTGTTTAGTCACACCGGTGTTGTCGTAAGAATAAAGAAACGCATAAACACGATTCGAAGGTTGAAATAAAGAAAGAGAGGAAAAAAAACCTCAGATGGAGGCGTTCGTGCATCGATTCTTAACTCCTTCATTAAGCTAATCGATCTCCAAACGAATTATTTTCTACCCACGGGGATTTCAAGTTGGCGAACAAGATGTATAATTGATTCCTTTTACTTTGTTAGGAGGTTGAAAGCGATAAGCGACTCATTAACGAATACCATCAACGCGACCATAATAAACCACGAACAGTTAATGATAATTCTCGATGGAATGATGCGGAGCACGATTGAAAATTTCTTAAATGGATGACTCGATTTGCGATACAACACAACTAAACAAAAAAAAACAGAAGGATAAATAGGAAGAAAAATTTGTGTAAAAAAAAAAAAAATAAGAAAAGAACGTATAAAAGTTAAGACGGAATCTTTTCAAATGGGCTTTAGTGCATACATACACACATACATTCATCCATACATACGTGCATACATACACATAAGTTGTTGCAGGTAAGCATTGAAGTCTCTAAAGTTTTTACTCACCACGGCCATAACGATCATACCGTTCGGCACGAGTGACTCTCGGTAAGGATTTGCTTTTCGACTCACCTGAAACGGAAAAAAGAAGAGAATCTTGCATTAGTACTAATAAAGGTAGGATATATTTCCTCGTTAAACAGAATAAGAATAAAAAAAAAAGAACAAGAAGAAGAAGGATAAGAAAAAGCTAAAGAATACAAATCAAAAGAAAAGATTGAGAAATGCGACAAGTAAGAAGAAGAGGATGGATGGATGAAGGAAGAAGGATGACGAGGAGGATGACGAGAAACAGGAGGAGGAGGGGGCTAGAAGGAAGGAGGTTGGTTCAGTTACACAATCCCGTTTCGCGACGGAACTTTTTCGCGGGACTGCTTTTTTCACGGCATGAAGCGCACGGAGTTTAATGGATGCTCCGCCGACCATATCCGACAGAACACGCTCCAATTCTCTCTTCGAGTTTAACATCCAGCGCCTCCATACTCGTGCTTCGGTACTACATTCTGCGTCTCTCCTCTCTCTTTAACCCCCCTCAATCCCCTCTCTCTCAAACAGCCCCTATACATCAAGTTTAACTGTACACACATACGTTTTTAAATCTAGATTCGGATCGATTTAATCCACTTTTATTTTATTTACCTTTCACGTTTGCAGCATCATTTCTACCCGCGATCTGGGACTTTTGCGATATAAAATATAGAATAAAAAACAAGAAAAAGGGGAGAGGAAGGGGTGAAGTCTACTGAACGACATAAGAGCAAAGTGTAAACGTATAATTATTATACCAAAGAATAATTTCTCGAACACACGCGGGGTCTTTCGTAGTCCGTCGCGTGTCTCTTATCCGTTAATCGTTTCTAGTATACTTGTGTAAGTAATATGTATACGGTTTTCCAAGGACAAGTGCAGTTCCACGGTGGCGGAACGACGAGCGTGCATCTCGACCTTGAAAATAACGAGTACTCTTCTTCTTCTTCTTCTTCTTCTACTACTACTACTACTATTCGTAATAAGGTCTCTTTCTATCTCTCTATTTGAACGACTTTCTCAACTAATTGCACCTCCACCTCCTTCTCCTCCTTCTCCTTCTCCTTCTCCTCCTTTTCCTTATGTCTTTTTCTTTAACCTGTATTCGTAGCGTATGCTTGCTGATATAGAGAAATATCGAGTAACATGCTTGACAAGGATGTGTACCGGATACTACAACAGCAAGGGGGCATTGATTAAAATCACCAATCAAAAAAGCCTATTACGATTATATTCCTCTCTACTACGAGGATTCAAACTAACTCGATGAATTTGTCCACTTCTTCGCGCTGCAAATATCATTCTCTACATATTCTTATTTATCTATTTATTTATAGTTAAATAATATAACGTTCTGTAATAATATATCGTACTCGTTATTGACTAATTCTTCGTACACGAATACTTGCATCTAAAATGCACAAATTTACGTGCACAAATTAAGAAATAAAATTGGTATCATAATATATGAAATACTTTTCGATTCCACCCCATCCCCCCTCCCCTTTAAGAACAATTCAAACGACACAATCGTTAACTTTGTTTTATATAAGCTAATTACTTAAAAGTTATCTTTGGTTTCTTGTTTTCATTTCAACTAAAGGGGGAGTACAATAAGCACCATATATAATACATCCCCACACACATACATACACACATACACACATAGAAAAATGGTGCATACGGTCATTACGCGTGCACGTATTTAATGAAATAATTAAGGAGCGGTATAGTGCCCTACAAGATGAGAATACTTCAAGAGAATGGAAGTAAATTTACTCGCGTTTATCTTTTCAAGTTCTCTTCGAAGAAATACGAAAAAGAGAGAGAGAAAGAGAGAGAGACAACGTGGTAGTACTTTGACCTAATACAGTCAGGAAAGTAGACGAGCGCGCAAGTTAATTGCCAGATGAGAGTCGTTAAGGGAGCTACTACTGCATAATAAAGGCTATAGTGAGTGAGAGAGAGAGAATGAGTACTTTCAAGGAACGAAGAAGAGAAGAGGATTCATCCAATGAGCCAATAAAAGCGACTCTCTTCGTGTATTTATCCTATTAGCCGCGCAATAGCGCCTACACTTTGTATTTATAATGATCGTTTACTCTCTCTCTCTCTTTCTCTCTCGTTCTCTTTCTTTCTTTCTTTATTTCTTTCTCCCTCGATCTTTCACCGTCTCCATAAACGACATTTAACTTTTCAAGTATCATTACTTCCATTCTTACTTTAATTCTTTTTCTCTACAACCATTTGATTCATCTTCTGTTACACGAAGACACTCTCCTCCTGACTTCGATAATGAATATCATTTTTGTTTTCTTAATCGATTTCGCGTCATTACTCTCATCGTAATAGGAATAATTAAAAATATCATTTTTCTTATTTGTTTTCTTTCGAACATCTGCTCGTTCGTCTCGGAGTCCCCTTCTCTGTGAAAATATTATTTTTCTTTCGGAATACTACCACTTTTCTTTTTCTCTATGATTAATTCTCGTTGTTAAATCATTTATCATTTTGTTTTTATTCTCAAGTATTAATTTTTTGTACAGTAAAATAATGTTATGGAAAGAATACGGTTGGCAATATTATATTTATGTGCTTGAAGAAAATACTTTCTATACATACGCTTGGTACAAGTCGCGATATCCTGGGAGACGTATCGAATTCTCATTTTGTCAGCATCCCACAACAAAAACTCGGAATCCTCGTCGTTTCTCCTCTTCCAATTCCATCGACCGCGAAAACGCGACGATAATTTTCGATCGCGAACGATCATACGTGTCGTGACATCTCGTTCTTTATCTCGAAAAAACCACCAAGAAGAAGAAAAGAGTCCTTTCAGTAACGAACTATCAACCAAAACGAAACCGCATTCCTTTTTTTAAGATTACAAATTACACCGAACATTATTATCCAACAATATCTTTTGAAAATTATTCTTCCAAGATAACAAACTTAATACTCGAAACTTCAAAGTAATTAAATTATAAACTTAACAACAATTCTTTCATCTAAAACACACGCGCACAAATATTAACAAAAAAAAAAATACAAATACAAATCCAATGAAATAAATGTAACAAAAATCTGTTAACACTGTTAATCGAATTGTCGTAAAATTCTACCGTTTAGTATAAAAGAAAAGAAAAATAAAATAGTAAAAGTATGCGAAGAATAAAGATGAATGGTTAAACGTTCCGATGGGAGTTTGACTGTTCTTCTCTGGTTACAGATCGGAGAGCAAGAAGCGTACTGTCGCGAACGGAGGCTGGCTATGAAAGTAAATATTAAAGGCGATCCGCCTCGTTCGAGCGAGATCAAGTGTGTACGCTCTCGCGCGTTAAGTGCCGAGAATGTGTGTCACGTGGGTGCCGGCATACGAGATCTTCCTACCTATCTGTATAGAAATACCTACATACATGTACATATATATGTACATTTATATATGATATATATACTCATATGTGTAAGTGTGTCCCCTCTTCTACACACAGCATCCTTCTTCGCTGAACCATAAACGTAACTACTTACGTTCTTCTTAAAGGATGTATCTCGTTGCCGTTAGACATACTTTACTACATCAGATTACATATTATTTCTAAACTAATATAAACTCTACCGCTACTTCAAGAAATATTATTTCAAAGAAATTTTAAATTCAATCATCTGTTACTAATTTACAATCTACAAAATTTGAAATCTCATCAAAGATATCATCGTTAAACGTTGTAAGATCAAAGATTATTAAGGTGATACTTTGTTATTTTATTTTAAATTTAATTGATTCTTCAAAAACCAATCTCTTTTCAAGCTTATGTTTTTAAAATAAATCCCCTAAACTTTTGGATATCGTTTATAAAAATACGTTGATTTTTCTCATTCTCAGAGAAGTTATTTTTGATTAATTCAAAACCTGAATGTAAATCATTGGATAAGCGAATAATTATTATTAGATTATGACTGGGAGTATTTGTAAATAAATGAATAAAACAAATTGACATTTCTATCGGTTAAATCAATTTTATACACGTTTATGTATATGTGTGTATGTATTGTACATGTATATATATTTAGATAGATACCTGATTCAAGATCATCGTGATCGGCACCACGAAGACAGGAATGAAAGCTTCGTGAGAGTCTTCGTCCACCGGGCGAGGCACTTTCTGTCGAGGTTGCCTGCATGATCGATCGCTTCAACTCACCAAACTCACACTTGGCAAATTCACTTTTGCACTCGCCTCGGTCCAACGCGATGAAAACGTCGACGTCGAGACATTTCTCTCTCTCTCTCTCTCTTTCTCTCTTTCTCTTTCTCTCCCGAGTCTCAGTTTCTTCTCCTTCTCGATTTCCGAACGAACGTTAAAAATGAAAACTCCCGATCGCTAATTAAAACAAGTCATCCAGCACTTGGATGATAACGATCATTAAATAATCAAATTATTATTTGCATTTATTATTCATTTCTTTAAGTTCCATTATTTTCTTTTGGACTGGAAATAAAAATGATTTTATTTCTTCTTCTTCTTCTTCTTTGATTTCTTTCTTATTTCTTTCTGGTTTGTTTTTATTTTCAAATACAAACCAATTAAGATTATTTAATCGGTTACATTTTTATTTCTCTTTTTCTAGATATTTTTTAGATATATATATAAATATAATTAATAAATTTATAGACAGTAATTTTAAATCTCAAGAGAGAATACTAATCGTTTAATGGGTAAATGTAACTCCACGGGAATATATAATACGTGCAATCTATCTCGTGTATAGAACAGTACTGGAACGTTGTTCTTCGACCTACCAATTTGTTTACATACATTGTGTATACCTGCTTCAATAGCGTTTCCCTTGTGTTTATGTATGTATCACGTACGCGGTTAGACTCTTAATATAAATTATATTTTCTATTACCTATAATGTATTTCTATTTAAGAATCCTATATATTTCTTTCTTTTATGGTAAATACGTATTATATATTAATAGAAAAATAATTTCATTATGAAAATATGAAAGTATGAAAATACATAAATAGATTGATCGAAAAATATCGAATCTAAACTTAAATACAATTTATTTTCAGAAAAAATAAGAACAAATAATTCAGTTTCACTTTGTCGAGGATAAAACTTTGACTACATTCACTCTCCATATATTTTTTTATTCTATACACTAAAATATATATTTGAAAGTGTAAAAATAAAACTTTAATGTTATTGTCAATGAAAAATTCATTTCCCTTTTTCCTATGAACGATTCTCATTTAGAGAGTTTCAACCCCTGGGGTATTAAATATCGATTAGGAAACGTTTAGATTTTCTCTCTTGCTTACATCTTATACTAAATTGGATTAGAAAAATGTCAACTTCGTTCCGTATTAGTTACGAAGTAATAGCTACGACTATAAACGCTAAACATTTTCATTACTCGTTATTGCCTTTTAGCCCGTGATCAAAAACTATTACCACCACCACCATTATCATCATCATCATCATCATCATCATCATCATTGCCAAGTATGGCAAATTGAAAGTGTAACTTTTAACGAGGATAAGAGAATTTTCTAACATTTTTTTGTTTTAGTATCTTTGGAAAACGACGGAAAAAGACGATAACAGTCATGGTGTATTATTCATTAGATTTTCCCCATTAATTACTTAATCCTTCAGCAATTCAATTAATATTTGCTCCATTTCATATTATACAGGCCTAATATCAAGAAACATTCGATGATAGAAACTTTGAATAATATCATTTATTAAATTTCATCCATGCTTTCTCAACCCTGACGTATTCTTGATAAATGGCATAACTTCGTGTTGGAATTCTAACGAGTTTTAAGTTAAATTATTGCAAGTACGTTTTATTGAACTGACCTACTGACAAGACGGACACCACCATAATCATTTATTACGGATAATGGATAATGGAGAAAGAAAAATGGAAAAATTCTCTCGTCGAGGAATATAAAAAATGTGTGTAAAAAAAAAAAAAACAAAATTACTACATCGAAAAATAATGTTCTTTGATCGTGATTGGACGATAGGCACGTAAGAAGGCACAAGTTAACGTGGAAAAGACGAAGCTCTCCTCTCTCTTTCTCTCGACAGAAGACGTTTACGGTGTGAGGATATAGCCACGCTTAAAATAGAGAAGATTCAAGATACCAAAGGCGCGTCTCTCTTCGGTATTTCGAGTTACAGACTGGCTATGAGAGCTCTTATAAATATATTTTAAGGATCATCGTTCGCTACTAACTAACAATTTAAACATGACTTTATTTTTTTCCAGTTATTTCAACTTTGAGATCCTACAGAGTTTCATTTATCACTTCTAACAATTCGTCGAACTAACGAGAAAACCTGAAAAAGCAAAAAAGTGAGCCATGAACCACGAGAAAAATTTATAACTTCACCTAGATTTTTTTTCTAAAAGTTTAACAACATCTGATTGCTCGAACGAAGGGAACAAATACTGGAATAAAATTCTACAACTGTGTAGAATAAAAATAAAACTGTTGAAATATTTAAATCCACGAAGATGAAATACAACAAATTTATTCTTTAATTCTACAATTTGAGAGATTGGAGAGAAAATCTTGCTTGAGTGAAATTTTACGATTGCCGAATTGCTGATTAAATTATTTCAATTAATCTTGATTGAACGTTGGAAATGAAATGAAATGAAATGGAATAAGAAAAAAGTAATCGTAATTAACCGCGGATAGAAAAGAAAAAGAAAAGGGATCAAAGAGTTTTTTTAGACAAGGGTAGATTTTAAAAAGGGAAGTGAAAATGTATTTTATCGTAGTATTATTATCCATGGTGCTTCGAAACGTTAACAATAATCCGTACGCGACCTCGTGCGTTGCACAATTAAATCTAATTTCAGGAAGCGCGTTACGTGATCTGAAATCGTGAAGGCCGAGTTGACTCTACTCGCGACTAACAGCGAACTAACACACATAGATACTTGCATATTTTTTTCTATTCTTTTCTAAAGAAGAACAAAGTCTCGCTGCGACTATTAAATTAACGTTGAATAAATATTATCAAATAATTCATCAAAATCATAATAGAGTATTACAATAAAATGAATTGAAATAAAATATAAAGTAACTCGTTTTGTTTAGTATCTGTGAAAATATTGACAGATATTTGATTATTAGACCGAGGAAGAAAAATAGAACTAAACAAATAGATAATAAAATTCTATTCGAAGATGTGTAAGTTTTTAATCGATAAATCTTTTCTGTTAGGTAACTTGATCACTGGAGGGTACAACTTCGAATGATTTCATTCAGCCGTATGATTAACGTCTTGGACGATAGCACAGAGTTACGACATTAGAGGATAAATCTATCGAGTTAGCTGGCTTTGATAAAGGGCAAGCCCTCTTCTCATTTACGGGAACGTATATCAAGTTTTTGATGCGAGAAATGCGAACGGAGGACGACGAGAATTTATTTATGAGATATATTAAACCCTTTCGTAGCTTGTTTTTCTCTACTTAAAGAAAACTATACTTTACGAGCAACAGGTGGTAACTCTAACGAATATTGTTTCTCTCCTATACATTCTCATATTCCATACACATACACACAAACATAGATCTTTCTTCGATTTTAATTGCAAGCTAGACTTCGTGGCCCAGTTAAAAAGCTCGAGAACGCCTACGAGTTTGCAAAACATGCTTGCTTTAGCAAAACAGCTTTAGTGTTTGTATAAACGCGCGTGTTTGTGTGTGCGTGTGTGCGTGTGTACGTTGCGTGCATTTGTTCGTAGTGAGACTAGTAAGCACCCACGCGCTGGAGGCGACGGTGCAAGCATAAATTATGCATTAACCGATCGCAAACCGTAGTCAAAGTGCACGCGAACGACGCGTCCATGTCTCTCTGCGTGTAATGTAAGTACGTTTATATGTTTGTATAGGTGAATATACGTTTCGCGATTGTGCTAACGAGTAGGATAATTCCGAGTACCCATGGAGAGTACGCTTCGTCGCTTCCTTAAGCAGCTCTATCCTAATGTGGAAGTCCGTTTATGCGAGTATATATTCTAGTCTCGTGTAATTATGCTACGCTATGAAAGAAAGTAGTCGAGGAAAGGTGGCAAGTAGGTTGATTTTAATAGCAATTGTGTAAGTTTCTAAGATATAATTTACTTTTTAACTCTGTCAGTGTCTCTTACGGTATTTCATCAATTTTCATTTAAAATGTTCGTAAAGAAAGAGAGAGAGAGAGAGAAAGAAAGAGATAATTATCATTTTCTATGATTAAGAACAAGTAAATGAATTTTGTTAAATAATACGTTTCATGATACGAAATTATAAAATCGTAAGTTCCTAGATGAAAGTTATGTAATAAAATATAAACCATTAGGTGTGTAGATAATTGCAAGTAGGATATTTAAGATTACGAGATTTAAAAGAAATATATACTTAATAAAAATACTCAAACGTGTCGGGGAGTTAAATAATAATCGACTTGAAGTAATGAAGAAGAATCGATTTTCGAGAAAAGAAAAAAAAATAAACAGCTGACTAAGATTAGTTAACTATTGATCAGAAAATTCGAGATTCATAGTTTCGAATGCGTTTCCTCGTTAGTCAAGTACTTACTTTCTCTCTTTAAATATTCCCTTTTCCTTTTTTACCTCATACGAAAGATCATAAATCATTCTCTATTTCTCTCTTAGAGTACCAACGATTCTCATCTGTAGATCTCGTTTGTAAAACGCGAATGAATCGAAAAAATCTTACGTCGGAGATACTTCGTTTCCCGAGGGTGCAATTTTCAGGCGAATAACAGAGCCTACCTTTATGTATTCATAGATGTGTATATATATATAATATACTTATTTGTATAATAAATATATAGAAACAAGTATATGATCTTAGTCTCGTTCGTTAATCAGCCTCACAAACATTGTGACCCGTTGACTAACGACTTGCTTGTAATTGCTCGGCCTCTGGGTAACGACGATAATAAGAGAACGAGTTTAATAGGCCAAGTGAGTTCTCACAGAACTTGTGGAAATAGAGTTGTTAACAATTAATCGGTGTCAGGCTATGTGCTGCAATTACTATGTCCAATAAGATGACAACTTATGGATTAATAAATAAATATTAAATAAGTAACTTCCAATTTTGTTTGTTTTAATCAGACATTTAACTTGAATTTAATTATCAAATTACATCAACCATTATTATGGTTGGTACTGTAACAATGATTTTGAAAGTAACATTTAATAATATTCAATTCGTTCATTGAGAATGATTTTTTTATTAGGTCAAAGTTATATATTAATTTATGTATTAATCAATTAATTGCATTAGAAGTTACTAAGTAATTAAAACACCTAATTTTTTGGTCATTTTCTAACTTTAATACTACGTGAAAAATCTCAACAATAAAATGACAATTCTCCCTTTTCTTTCTAAGAAATTTCAAGTCGGGGAATATTTTTATTTAAACAAAAAAGAAACAAGAATATGACAGAAGATATCGATTTCTCTTGGAAAGAAAATTCAAAGAAACGAGTCCCTGAAATGTCTTTCTACCACCTGCCGAAAAATCGTGACTGGAATAAAAGCTGCGAATTCGAAAGGTTCGCACCTGCTCTTCTTCTTCTTCTTCTTCTATAGGTGAAACGTTGGAGTCGAAAACTGGTGCACTCTCGACGAGAAAGGAAACGAACAAAGAAGGGGAATATTTGGTAGAAAGAGAGGGAAAAAAAGTTATGGGGACCGACTACGAAAATATCATTGACCTTCTCGGTATTTATTACCCTTCGTAAACTTACCCTCCTCCTATGAATTCTATTTTAGTCCGACTTACTTCACAAATCTATAGGGTGTATGGTAAATCGATAGAAGATTATTTTCATTTTATCAAATATGAAAATATCCCAAAAAATTAATATTTTACTTTAATATGAAATATTACTCGAATGAAAAAAATAAATAAATCAAGAAAATAAACAAACCAAAGTGATAATCAATTTCTAAACATTAGAAAGTATTAGCTCGTTAAAGATATTTCCTGGACTTTAACTTCCCCTTCTTCCCTCAAGTCAAAGGAAAAGATGGAAAAGGAAGGAAATTGAACAGGACAGAAGAATGATTTTCCTTCCATTAGTCCTAAGTAAAGTAAGCAAGTAGAAAATGAAAGAAAAAAAAATAAAAGATACGTTTAGTCATGGTGGTAGGTGCAAGCAGGTGAGAGCCTATGGAAGAACGATATCCTTTTATCTGCTTTAGACCGATAAACTCGTTCCTTCCTCACTTCTTCACGACTTCCAAGGAGTTATTCTGTTAGTTGGTTACGCGTGCCAAACGTTCAGAGTTTCTAACGGAAGCTATTGATAGATTAAAGATAATTAATTCTTCTCTCTAATCAAATATCAAAACGGGAAAAGTAAAGATTATTTCTTATCAACTCGTATCAAAACGTTCCATTCGCTTATTTTCTTCTTCTTCTTCTTCTTCTTCTTCTTTTTTTAAGTGTGATTTTAATTAACTCCCTTCTTCCTCTCTTCTTTCGTATTTAGATACCACGATAGTTTTAATTTATTTTCTATGATATCGTAAAACCTACTCACCCGTGTGTTTAGATCCAAATTTTATTTTTATCCTCATAATCATAGTAATTAAATTATCTTTGTATATATTAAGTTGTCAAGGTATGAAATAGAGCAAAAAATGCACATAATTGAATTGAAATCTGCTCCATTTCATAATTGACAAACTTAATACAATAGTTAATAATTAATTATTTATTATAATAATTAAAGAAATAAATTATATTTATAATAATTACCGGACGTGTTTCTACATTTTGGGTTCATCACGTTAAATAATATAAAATAAAATATTATCGAATAAAATAATAATCAATAAAATTCAAAATAGTAATAGTAATAATAATAAACGTTTATTTTCAAGTTTTAAAATTATATTTGATTTATATTTATATATATTATCTCGTTAATTTCGTGAACAAAAAAAAATAAAAAGAAATAAAATTAGCCGTTGGCGGTAGCCAGGTACCATCAGACAATTCGCAAAACTCATGAATAAGTTACAATGAATTATATTACGATATTAAAAAATGATATACGTATTTATATAATATGAAAATGATGTAGTATACTATTAGTATAAGTAGTAGTGTATTATACATACTTAATGATAGTAATCTTTGCACTTACACCAATAAACACAAGTAATACTATAATTTCCAAATTATATCATTCTCTTTCTCGTTGATTATAGTCGCGAATAAATGAGATAATTCGAGGATAATTCAAAGATAATCGAAAAGATATTTCCAAGCCATTTTGCAAGTATATCTTCAAGTGGAAGATGCTGGTTTATCAAAAAGAAATCAATCGATTCTCTCTCTCTCTCTTTCTCTTTGTCTTTTAACAGTGGAGAAAAATTGTCTGCCGCCTAAGACATAACTTCTTGGAGAATTGAACAAGCTCATTGCTCGACCAAATACGGAAAAGAAACGGAGTCGCGCAAGAGAACACCACGACAAGGTTTATAACTGGTTTTCACTTTCGTGCGACGACGACGACGACAACGACAACGACGAAGACGACGAAGACGACGAAGACGACGAAGACGACGAAGACGACGAAGACGACGAAGAAGAAGAAGAAGAAGAGGACGAGCTTCGGATATTACAAAGGAGAGGATCGTAGAAAGAGAGAAAAAAATATATACAAGAAATATAAGAAAGAGGGATGAGAAACAAAGAAAAGCTTTTCTTCCGAAGAATCTTCTCACCCTTGAATTCTGCAAAAATGAAAATTCATATATCGAAAATTACATTTAATTCGTTAAAAAGAGAGAGAGAGGGTGTGTGTATGAAATAAGATTCGTGTGTTCGTGGGAACGTGAAAACACGCACGCGAGCATACTCTTCTTGAGTAAAAGATCTTTCGAGATAGATCAAGACGTCAAGGTGAAAGATCATCCTTGGAGAGAAACTTCAAAGTTATCGAACTCTTCAACTGTTTTGTAGCTGAAGACGAGAGAGAAAGAGAGAGAAATAAAGATAGCTAATGGTAGGTAGTACCGATTGTATACACTTGCCCCATATACATATGTTTATGATAAGGAAAAATAAGAAAAAGTAAAATCAAACCAAATGAAACTCTAATAATAAATATAAAAATACTTGGCGGGATAGATAAAAAATAGAAAATAGAAAAGGTAAACGAAAGATTCGTCTTTTGCGATGAATTAATTCGAATTTTCTTGTTTCATTCTAGAAAGATAACGTACGTTGATACACACGTATGTATATATATGTATGTGTGTGTGTGTGTATGTATAATCGTATACTCGAGCGCATCAGAAACTCGCGACGAAATTCGAACAGGATACCACCACCCACGAGAAAATCTAATCTATCTAACTTAATCTATGTTTCTCTACTTACTATCTCTAACTCTTATTCTCTTTGAAAGTTGTCTTACATTTGCGACAAGGCCGAGAGTAAACCAAAAATTACACGTATTATGCGATTAACCTTGTTGTTTTGTGCAAACTTTACAAATCGTGTGTCTGTTTGTTTAACTTCTTTCTTCGATTTAAATTTTCGAATTAAAAATACAATAGAGAGAGAAACTTTGGTGTTTCCCTTTATCGAGAAACATTAAATTAATTAGAAGAATAGGTCAAAATCTAATTGGAGAGGGGTAAGGAAATAAAATTGGTTCTAACGTAACGTGTACGAGTTAGGTAATTTAACGTCGTGGCACTTTCGAGGTTGATAAGAAATAGTAAACCCTGTTTTAACTTTGTTAATGCACAAAAAACACGTAACTGTAGAAATTGTTGTCGTCATGATTAAAAATAGAAGAACCTAAGAACAAATTTCAATAAGGAAGAGTAAAAGATTCTATTTCCTATCATTGATCGAAACTAAATATCAAAGATTACTACCGATCTTTTCATAAAATATATTACCTATGGGTGTTTTTTTTTTAAACTATATTCATTTATATAATATATTATTATTATTTCTAACACTAGAAATGAAAACACAAACGTAAGAACAACTTCCCGTTCGCGAACTTAGAGGCGCGTTCAACGATGTTCGCATCGACGACGGTAGAGAAGAACGACGACTACAACGCAAGAGGAGGAGAAAGAGGAGGTTGTGATGGAGGAGGGGGAGGAGATGGAGGTGGTGGTGGTGGTGATGGTGGAGGAAGAAGAAGAAGAGAGTAATAGCAGAAAGAATGGATACTCGCAGTAGGCGGATCGAGAGAAGCACTCTCGATCGTCCACCGTCGCGCGGGAACATCGGAATTGGACTGTTGTCTCGTTCGTTGGATTCCCCGAGCGTAGGAGGTGACTGGTATAACTTCCACCATTGGCCACGATCACTTCTTGGCGCTTTCATCAAATCCCCCCACTTTCATTCTACTCATTTATTGGACTACGTCGATCAGCTGATCGGTACATGCCCGATTCTAATTCGTCATTCACGCAATTGTCATTTCATTCGATATTTTTTGGTACTATTGATACTAGATTAAATGTTTAATATAAATTTAATATATATTTTTTGTTATACAATTTTTAATATAATATAGCTTATACATATCTATAGTCGCATGAGTACAACCCTTACAACGCGAAAGGATTCAAAGAATACAAATATTTGTTTATATCTACGAAAAATTGATGTTGTTTATATTATTATTTAACTGGGTCATTCGTCGAGGCTTATTTCTTTCTCTTTTTTTTTTTGAAGATAAATTTTCAATGATATAAAATGAGATTTTTACTAGCTCATTGAAAAGAAGAAAAAGATGTAGGAGGAGGGTGGGGGTGGGAAGGGAGATAACGATAAGAGTGAGAGAATGAATAGGTTGGAACACGTAAAGTGGCACGCGCGCCAAGTCGTCTGGCCAGAAACGAGAAACAAATAGAGAAGAACGGGACGAAGAGGAGACATGCGAGAAATCCTTGTAATAGTAGTAGTAACACTAGTAATGTAGTACTACCACTACTGTGTGAAACATGCTGTTGGAGGAAGAGATCCAGACGCGAAGCTTGAAAAAGAGGCAAATCTTAACGGTGGAGGAGAATGGGGACCGACGACCGACCTATGTCGAGCACGAGCTATTCTCAGCTGGGGCCCCCCTGGATTCTACGGGGATCTGATAGGGGAAAAAAAGGGAAAAAGGAAATGAAAGATACTCCTACCGTTCTCTTTCTCTTCGTAAATTATTACTCTTTCTCCTACTATCAAAGCACCCAGAGACCCACCTCGCGCGCGAGACAATCTACACCACCGAGGTTTTCTTCCGAACATTACTTTTAAGCGCAATATTGATGCAACAAAAAAATCGTACTTTTTTACGATAGAAGGGAAAAAAGATCGATGGCTATTAACCCAATTTTTTCCACGCAAATAATTATCTGATACGAACATTCGATATCTAAAAGGTCGATCGAAAAATTGTTGTTTTGTAATCTTGACAAAATAATATTAGCCCACTCGATATTCAACGACACAATAAATACACAAAAAATATCTACGTGTTCTTATATTTAACTCGAAAGAAGTTTGCATGACGTTATAGAAAATAAATGAGTAAGAAAAAAAAAAGTAAAAGTTAGTAAGCAAGCTAAAAATATTACATTATTATCTATATACGGATAAATGTTTAAGTTAAGAATCTTTTTTTTTTTTAACGCCCATTAATTATCAATCGAAGCGTAAAGTAATTGCGGCTCGATGACATTATATTTAAAGATCTCGTTTATATCTAGACACAACGATAAAGAATTATCGAGTACACGATATTTTTAGTATCTAACTATAACTACATACGTCTTTCAACTATCGCCGTTATTGACCACGAGATAGTAGGCCAAGGTCAATTACTAAGATGCGTTAAAAGAAAGCAATCTCATCTTCAATGGATTTTACTTTTCTACATCTGAATTAGGTTTATTTTCTCTACAATCGGTATATTTTATATACGCACACAGACACACGAACAAACACACAAACAAACACCCAAACAAGATAAAAAAATTTGAGAATAAAAATGAATAGAAAATGTATCCATCCATTTTACTCAAATACAATCCAATGGTAGATATTATCAACAAAAAAAAAAGTGTCGTTTCGTGATCTACTCCTACGTGTACGTGACGTTAGTTACTAATATAGGACAGAATAAGAGGACAACACCAGAGTAGAACACCGAACGTGTCCAATACGAGAGTAACCAGAAGAAAGAGAGAGACAACTGTTAGTAGAGAATAGTAATAAAGTGAGTTTCCTTAAAACCACAGGAAAACAGAGTGCGCCACGTTCTACTCTGCTATATAGTTTGACGTAACTTTGGCGCATTAACTTGGCTCAGGGCCATACTGCATCATAAATATGCTCCGACTATGGCTAATCGTACTTTTCGTTACGCTACAATGTCTCTTACAGTTGTACAAATTTTCTCTTTATTGTACCATTCTCCTAGGTGAACTTGCGAAAAAGAGAAAGAGAGAAAGAGAGAGGGAGACAGAAAATTATTAAACTCTTTCGTTACGGCACGTTTTGGCGCGAGAATCTCATAGAACGATTCCTAAATGGGTCAGTTGTTCATACAGATGCTAGGATGACCCCTATAAGGATCTCGCTAGAAACAAAAGGGTTAATAAATTACTATTATTATTATTTATTACTCGGTATAATACTAATGAATCTTATTTCATTTATTCATGAGTAAATGAATTATTATATGTTATTATTATTCTTTGTTTGTAAGATGAATTATATAATCTAGGAATCAGAGAATTCGTTAAACTGTATCCCGATATCTTCTTTTCTCTATCTGTCTGTCTGTCTGAGTGTCTGTGTGTCTATCTGTCTGTCTGTCTGTCTCTATTTATCCATCATCATCCATTTCAATCGATCTCCGCATAGCGAACGTTCAAATCTATGTACTATGTACATTGGTAACATGGAAATGCCTGTGGTCGACCGAGTATCTAGAATTTCTAAAGGACCGATAATCGGGAAGCCGATACTCCTTGCCAAAATGCGTCAGTTCGAGAAAAGAAAGTTCGGTCTCGTATAAATACGTGGATCGTTAAATAATCTCTTTCTCCCTCTCTCTGTTTCTTCCTACGAGAAATCGATTACACCTTTTTTGGCATTGGAATATTATTTTTCAACAAATTTGAACTTTAGCGAGAATTCAATCGAGTATGTATATATATTCTGCCAAGTTATTTTTCCCCGAGGATATTATATTTCCTATATACATAGCAAGTTAATCCTTCGATGCATGGATTTATATTGTATAAAAAATATAAATAAATAAAATGTTTCCTAACGGAACTGCAAATATTGAAAATCTGCGTATACGCGTTGGAAACATTTTCCAACGATATCTGATGTTGCGTTTGTATTTCGAACAGAATTATACATATGCGCGTGAAATAAAAAATTCTTTTGGCGTGGTCCGAGCGAATCGTTTAATTTATATCAAACCTGCAAATCATTTTCAATAGAAGTTGGAACAAAATAAAAATAAAAATAAAAAATAAATTAAACGTCTCGTTTCTTTCTATTTCAAACATTCCCATGAATTTACAATGCTAGTAGTTACGTTAGGAAGTATTTGCGAAATGATTCGTTAAATAAATTTTATTGGTTGTCCAATAGATAATTGAACGTTAAAAATGACACGAAAGTATATCACGGTAGCTAACGTGTTAAAGAGTGAACCTATTCCAACGACGATATAGGAGCGAACGAGCTTGGATTGCGAGTAAAAGTTAGGTCGAGTAGTAGACACTTTGGGGGTTTGCTCGAGTAGCAAAAAAGAAGAGGAGAGATGCCTTTTTTAAGGTATTAAACGAATACTTCAACGATATAAAAAGCTTGTCTACCTGTATATGGGTTCTCGAACGACGTAATTAATGGTACATACATACATACGATATGTGTAACTATATATACACAGTTCTCATTTTTACCTTGATCATCCTGATTCACGATTACTTCCGGAGGATATCCTCTCGGCAGTGAGAGTGACTTCAACTCACCTATAACAAATAATAAAACATTATCCGAGTTAACTAACAGCAAACCAAATTTTATCAACAAATAAATATCTACAATAAATAATATACATTATTTATTTAGATATAAAATATGACAAATTTTCTCAATCAAATAAATTAACTTGTCTCCACGATTTTTAATTAATTTTATCTAATATTCTTCTTGCATTATTGTTTAGAATTAATTTAGAATTTTACATCGAATTTGTGACTACAAAAGAATATTTTGTAATAAAAAAACCACCGAGTAGGTTCGTATTTCAGGTTCAATATTGAGTTACATTTTCGAATCAATCCAGAAGCAGCTTGTACGTAACAGTTTATTAGTAGTGGTAGGGATTCGTGGTATCGGAAATAGGTCAGGAATCGTGAGCACAGGATAGAAATGACGTAATGGAAAGAAGTACGATCTCAAAAGTTACATATATGTAACAACCTTTAAGTAAAAATGCATTTAGTTGGCGAGAAGATGGATGAGAATTAGAAAGAGATGAAAGAAGGAAGGAAGGAAGGAAGGAAGGAAGGAAGGAAAGAGGAAGAGTGGAAGCTGCAGAGAAACTCTTTCCCGCACTTTCGAAGCCGACGAAACGCGTAAAAATACTGTTGGATGCTTTCCAAGTGATCTTTCCTCGCGTAAACATTGGGAAAAGCATTCTATCCTTTCCCAACGTGAATATCTTTTATCCCTGTGCATGAATATCACGTACGTGTCTACGTCTGTGTTATTTGTTTGTTTGTGTCTATGTTTCTATGTGTATGTGTGTGTAAGTGTGGGCGAGAGACGAGCAAAGAATACGAAATTTGTTAGTACATCTGTTTTTTCTCTTATTTCACCAAATACCTTTACCCTTTGTCAGTGAATTCCGCATGAAATGAAAGTACAATTCAATTGAAACATTCTAACGAATGAAATTCCACTAAAGAGTCAAATTCAATGATCTAACTCTGGTTATTTTAAAAGGCAACTTCTCCATTCAAGAATTTTCAAAATATTTAAACTTTGTTTTTGTTTTTTTTTTGGTTTTTAAAATGTTATTGAGGTTTTTGAAATAATGTGAAAGAAATTTCATAGCGCTAGAACGGGGCAACACCCTTTTTAAACACAATTGCAAGGAAGTAGTGTAAACGAGGAAAAAAAACTAATAAGATTACACGTAATATATTTTTCTAAATATGGCTTAATAATGGTCGGTTGGCTTGTATCTATGTGAGAACTTACATTCGAGGAATAGTTGATTAGTATCTTGTTCTCGTAAAGACGACAGCTCGGGATTCAAAGTATGCCTCTGTTGTGATACTTTTCCTGGCAGCGTGGAAACTCTTCTCATCTGTGGTGCTACATTCAAACGACTCTGCATGTTTCTTTTTCTTTCTTTCTTTTTCCTTATTTTATTTCCTTCTTTTTTGTGAAATACATGCGAAAATATTACGACGAAATGAAAGAGAAAGTTTTACGAGAAAATACCGACTGTAATAGAAGAAGAAAAAAAAACAAAAAGAAATCTTATTTTTTGGTGTACATATAAATAATTCAAAGAAATAATTAAAACGTATTTGCTAACATTCGAACGAAATGATTTTCACGGTAAATCATTTTCTCCTTCTTACATCGAAAGGATTTCATTCTCTGGAAGTAATTAATCGCTGTAATTAATTGAATGCGCTGTGTAATTTAATAGCCTTTAATGGTCCACACACGAACCATATCGTCGGAGAACCCCTGGCCAATATACGGAAATGCGATCGCGAGTGTAAATCTTTCTATAGACGTTAGAAAAAATAACATGTACACTTATACGCGTGTATGTATAAGTGTACGTATATACGTGAAAGCGTGTTTTCGAATACAAACTTCGTAGTCTTCGTAGTCTTCGTAGTCGTCGTAGTCGTCGTAGTCGTCTTCGTCATTCATCATCAAAGTGCGAGGGAAACAACGTTTTTCTCGTTCCTAATCTCTACACGCTTCGCATGAAGTAACATGATATTTAGTCATTGAATAATTATAACACAGCAAATATTTCGCAATATCTTACGATTAAAATTGGCTAATTCAATAACACTTAGACTGTCACAACCGAAATTACTTTGTTTCGTTGATAGTATTTTATGAATAGTATTTTATGAATCTTTTATTTGTCAGTGTTCCAATAAAAATGTTTAATCGTTCAATGACGTACTATTTATTTCAAAGTATATTCTAATCAGCGGTAATATTTTAAATTTGCCAATAGTAAATTTTCATTCAACTTTTACAATTTAAGTAATTCAAATGCTGCAGTCACCAATAACCAACATAAACTTTCGAGTATCATAGTTTGTTCATTTAATTATCTTTCTTATCAATGTGACTGTTATGTTGGTCATTTTTGTTCGAGGAAGGAAGGCATTTAACTTGGTTCCCGCGTCTGTTCAAAGAGAATTTGAAAAATCTCGCAATCCACGACTCAATTCTCGTTCTCTTCTCCGCTTTCGTAACGCTCCTTTTGCGTTTTGCGACGCGAGACCACCGTGTACATTGTTTTCCGTGAGTGTTTCGTAAGGCAACCAACGAGTACGTGGGTAGGTGAAACTCGACGATTATTAGAGCTGGGAGAGAGAAGAGAGAGCGAGAGAGCAAGAGAGAACAAAGAAAATTCTCGAAAGGGACCAACGTTTGAATGAGATAAAAAAAAAAAGAGAGAGAGAGAGAAAGAGAGAAGACGTGACGAAGATCGAGCTACAGTGAGCAGCATAGTAAACGCGTTTCCTGCGACTATTTCAAAGTGTGCATAATCTTCGCATCCGTAGAAGGAGTCTCTCCTGAGTTGATAAAAACGTGGGTTGATGTAAGATTAACGTGTAACAAGTCTAATGATAATTTAATCAAATCTACAAGTAAAATAAATAGAAAGATAGATAAAAAGAGAAACAGAGTATTAGAATTAATTTGTTAATCGGTGAACGATTAACTTGTATCAAGGTTTATCTCGTCAATGTTAAAAGAGTCGATCAGATCACGGTCAAAGTATCAGATACGCTTATATGTGTTCATACGTATACGAGACATAATTAAACGAGTGCAAGCAAAGAGATAGAAAGAGAAAGAGAAAGAGAGAGAGAGAGAGAGAGAGAGAGAGAGAGAGATTAAATTGTACCACGTTGTAACCGAAGTACAGAAGTGTAGGATCGCGTTACGAGGGTTTGCCATTGTCTTCTCCTGTTACCGAGCCAAGTACAAAGTGTCTGCCCTACAGCAAAGCGTGCCTAGACTTTATTGTCCCTTCCTCGTCTTTCCTTTTTTACAATTTGAAGCTACTACTACGGAACGTGGGTTACCTTAGTACGAGTATACTTCATAAGCTCGTCAAGCGTATATCCCTCAAGAAACGTATCACTTTCCTCATTGTGTAAAAATATTTATCTTAAAAAAAAAGCCCCAGTTAAATCTGGAAAGAATATTAAGTCGCGTGATTGAAAGTTTATTTTCATCCTCCACAAACGTTTATAATATTTCTTTTAAAGTTCAATATTTTAATACATCGTCAATCCCACACTGACACATTTATAAATGTAATTATGTAATACAAGAGAACGTGAATATTTTTGTTAGATAAATTTATTTTTAAAATCATCTAGGAACCCTTGATCCATCAAAAGATTTTTAACGCATCCCATATAAAATCCGAGCATCGTATGAAACCTTTTTGAATATCAATGAATAATTAATATAACGAGAATAAACGTGAAATGAGTGATATGAATATGTATGATTTGAAAATTACGCGGTATTACAGAGGATATAAAAAAAACAAAAGAGAAAGAAATAATAGATACGGTGACCGTGAACTCGAATTCCGTATTCGTCATACTCAGTGACATTGTGCAAGACTAATTTTAATATTGCGCTTGGAAAATATTCAAAGTCGAAAAGAGATGAGATGAATAGGAACGAGAAGATTAGCTTTTCATTAGCTTTTCTCTCTCTCTCTCTCTTATATGCGTACACATACAAATAATATACATGCACTCACACATATTTAATTAAGATAAAGTTTTACGAGATGACGGTGATGATAATAAAAATTGCGAGAATAGTCAGACAACGTTATATGATTTTGGGTTTTGGTTAATGACGTAAACGTAAATAAAGTGCGGTTTCCATTTCCGTAGAAAAACATGGGGAGAGCTTATGCGGTTTACCACAGCCGTCGCATAGCCATTGTACACTTCAAACACAATACAAATACGTTTGAAATACCGTTTGAAATATATATTCGAAGATATTTTTCACATCGTTCATTTAAACCCCGCGTAATATTTTCGCTTCTGTTTATAATTGTTATTAACGATGGTAATAAATCAAATATCAATTACGACAAATGATAATATTTAATTAATATTTAATTGATTTTCTTTTTTTTATTACCACTGTCTCGTATAGAAAAAAAGAAAAAAGGAAAAAAGAAAGAAAAATAATGAAGAAACTTACAAGAATTTTGTAAACTTTCGTCGATATAAGAATCTGTTTTCTTTTTACGTCGTATAATAGAGTTCCAAACCTTCTTACGACTCATCTTCTCGGTGTTGATATTAATTACACCTCGACGGAGTCGAGTTCTAAAGCTTTGTCGAAGCCGACGAAACCCACCACCGAACGTTTCAAGTTTTCTTCCTTGAAATTTGAATAAGACGACCAAAAAGTTTCCATTTAACGGGATTATAACAACGACGTTTACGTATACTGCACACTAATATTCAACGATGGCAATAACACTTTGAACAAAATTAAGTAAAACTAAAACTTGGTCTCAAAAATCACTTTAGATAAAAGAGTAACACCTCTGAAACACTAGTTGCGAGAAATTATTTCAACTTGAGATTGATTTCAAATACACATTTGGAAATACCAAATTTTTGGGTGACACCACAATAAGAACACCGTGTATCGAGAATCCCAGTTTATTTAAATGTACTCTCATTGTTGAAAAAAGAAAGAAGAGGGATTCTAAACGATCAGTTCGTAAACTTTGTATATTTATTTCTGTTTCTCTGTCTGTTTCTCTGTCTGTTTCTCTGTCTATTTCTCTCGCTTTCATTCTGTTCGATGTGGACGCATGCGAAGAAGTCGGATGACAGACTGACTGTCCCCTGACAGTAAACGCCTTGAAATTGCCAGAGGAGGATATGCGGTTGTCGGTCGAACGATAAGCGGCTATGTCGTCGAGGAAACGATATGTCTTTACGAAATAAATAACTAACGAGGATGAGAGAGTGTAAACCGAGCAAGTAAACAAGCTTAAGTTCCACCACGAGGAAAAATGTCTTCTCTTATCTAACATAAGAAACGGATTTACTAATCTTTTCACGATTTAGTCTCTCAAAATAAACCAGTTATAAAAAAATCTTCAAAATTATTCTATTATTTATTCGACACGTTATAGAAATTTCCTTAAATTTATATACAATTAATAATTATTATCTTTACACTCTATACTGGTTGGTGGTGTTACAAATATGTTCATTAATGTTTTATAATTAAATTATATTAGTAATGGTGACAACATTCCTATTATTTATAAATTTGTAATAAACTATTATATCTCTCGTTGCACCAGTATTATTATATTTATATTATTATTATAATATTATTATAATAAAAATTTCTACAAAGTCCAATGAATCATTCGAAACTTACGTTAGAACTCGATAATCCGCATTATGCCCCATTATCGCGTTTAACCATCACCTACCAAGAATCGAATAAACGTATGAGATAATAACACCGATCACGTGACCACTGTGGCGTTTTAGATTTCTCCTAATTACATATTCTTTTTTTTTTCCCGTAGATGAGTATTTCAAGCAATCATTCGCGTTATTCGTAGAAGCTTTAGAGACATGTGCGTAATCAAATGGTGTCACGTACAGACACTTCTACATGCACATTCATAAATACACATTTTATACACCTTTAGCATACGAAACGCGACGTACTACTACTACAACAGCACCTAGTTTAATTCGCAACTACGGCACTTAATCACGCTTCTTGCCACTTAACGGTGCCCGCTCGTTTGCCGGACGAATTTCCGTAAGACGTAACTTTCGAAAGTGTGAGATTAGTTTGAGATAGTTTTTTTTTTTTCTTCTTTATCTCTGTCTTTGTCTCGGATTCTGTCTCCCCCATCTATTCCCTTCATCTCATTTTACGAAACCTTCATTGAAACTAAAGTTTACTCGAATATAAATCATTTCATTAAAATAATCCATACACTGTACGTTTCATTTTATTTTGTTTTCGTTCCTATGCTCGATATTTTGCTCGTTTTAAACATGGATCGTGTAAATGACGACAAGCTTATTGACAGAAAATCAACGCTGTTACAATTCTTTAGGTCATTCCCTGGTAAAGGAATGATCAAAAATAGACTTAACTGTACATCACGTTACAGGACTTTACAATTACACCACGTGAATCAATTGGGTCATGACCAAGAGAAAAAACAAAGAAACTCAAATAGCAGATATTCTAAAGAATACCGCGGAGCAATTCACACGGATTTTTAAAAGCCATAATACGTGACGGTGACGAATTCGTCAAGATTCGTATTGAAGAAGGAAGAGAGAGAGACACATACATACACATACACATACACATACAGCTTTGCATTTAATATTATATACATGAATAGAAACGTACGTGCGTTCATGCGTGCCCTGAGAGTCGTACGGACGCACCCAAGAGGATCACTGACGCGACAAAGAGCTCTCGTTGAAGAGAAAGATAGAATGAGAGAGAACTGAGAGAGAACTGAGAGAGAAGAGAGAAGGACGAAAGGGGACATCGAATAATCGTACGTGGTTCAGATGCTTCGGACTAGGATGGTTCTTCCGGTGAGGGCATATCCGGTGCTTCAGACAATACTCGAACGATGATCGCATCAGGAAAGTCTTATGGGTAACGGGCTCTCAATGTTGAGTTAGTTCGTGACGATATCAATACCGTTTTGTATTAACCCTTTTTCAAATCATTTCCTGAATCAACATTGTTTTTTAAACAATCTATAACTCGTTTCAATTAAATTTTCATAACCGTAAATATACTTCTTCGTAGAAATAATACGTTCCAACTTAGAATGTTACAAATGATAAGTCATTGATTTGATATTTAACACGTTCATTGCCATGGGGGATCACCGGTGACCGGCACTAAACATAACAGTGAGGCCATGGGATCCACCGGTGACCGCATGCTCATATTGATAGAAATATAAAATAATTTAAACAAATGACAATCCCTGTAAAATTGGCCTGGTATTCAAAGTGTTAAATAAAATGATGTTAATATATTCTTTTAAAAATCGTGGAGAACAATATCGGCAAAGTAGAAACCTTCAAAGTAATCGGTTAAATAGAAATTTCTTGATACGCATCGGTAAGTTAAAGCAAATGTTGATCTGTTACCGACAGAATCGATTTTTAAAAAATAAGAAGAACAGAAATATATCAA
>JACGTP010000069.1:171177-181230 GCA_023678845.1 Mischocyttarus mexicanus | reverse complement strand
CTCGTTTCAATTAAATTTTCATAACCGTAAATATACTTCTTCGTAGAAATAATACGTTCCAACTTAGAATGTTACAAATGATAAGTCATTGATTTGATATTTAACACGTTCATTGCCATGGGGGATCACCGGTGACCGGCACTAAACATAACAGTGAGGCCATGGGATCCACCGGTGACCGCATGCTCATATTGATAGAAATATAAAATAATTTAAACAAATGACAATCCCTGTAAAATTGGCCTGGTATTCAAAGTGTTAAATAAAATGATGTTAATATATTCTTTTAAAAATCGTGGAGAACAATATCGGCAAAGTAGAAACCTTCAAAGTAATCGGTTAAATAGAAATTTCTTGATACGCATCGGTAAGTTAAAGCAAATGTTGATCTGTTACCGACAGAATCGATTTTTAAAAAATAAGAAGAACAGAAATATATCAAAACTCATAGAAATACATTTTTAATTTAGAGAATGAAAAATGTAAGAATAAATCAAATGAAAAGCTGAAGATTAAATCATTGATAAATGAAAAAAGTATAAGAAGGAATCTATTTTACCGACAACGATAACTGTCATTAAACAAAGATTGTTGTCTATTCTCACCTATCGGAGATGCGGTGTTGGCTTCACGAAGGCTGACAGTTTCTGGCTCGACTGCTGCTTCGTCTTCTTCTATCAATGGTGGTGGTGGGGCTAAAGGTCGAGATTCGTAGCCCCAATGTTGTCGAAAAGCACGTGCGCCACCGTCCAATCGTACTCGGGGTAGTTCCACGAACATTGCATCCCCCAACTGGAAAATTAAAATCAAAATATTCGTTGAAACTGTCACAAGTAGAAATTGCAAAACAACAACAACAAAAACACTTGCTACTTTGGACGAAAAAAATAATTCAAGGTGTTGGTGACACTCACGTAAAATCTAATCACGTCCATCTTCGATCAAAGATCAAAACAAATCGAGAGGTTTGATTAACCGCGAATGTGCGATAGAGAAAGAAAGATAGACAAAAGATGATAGAAAAATAAACAAAGGAGAGGATCGTTGTACGCTTAAAAGACACATGCGAGAGAAGCTGAGCAAAGACTGGACCGTGTCTGGTGGTTTATCTTAAAATACCGTAGATTGACCTGATGACTTGGTGACGTCACTAATTAGAGCTCATTGGAGAACGCATAGTGTCGCGTGAAATCTAAAGGAAGAAAGGAATCTTGCAACGTCTCGTTTCCTTTTTTATCTTCATCTCTCTCTCTCTCTAGAATATCTATCTATTCATTTATTTATCTATTCTGAGTCACCTATCTTGATCATCGTCAGTCTCGTTAACTTTCATCCCTGTGTTACCCTCTAATCAATGAAATTATTCATTTCAATTTGTTTCCTATACATTTTGAAGTTACGATTTCCGCAGAGTAATCTGCCAATTATACGACAGACCGTACGAACGCATTTACGCGTACGAGTAATAAAAAGAGAGAAAGAGAGGGAGAGAGAGAAAGGGGGAGATAAATATCTTGCATTATAGATATGCATATCACGTTGATAATAACAGTATACTCATTTCTATGAACATTTTGCAGCATTTTGTAACATTTTGCGAGTCCGCAATATACCGAGGACAACGAAGATGACAACTATCCTACTCCCTCCCAACCCCCATTGGCATAACGCAACAGCAACAGCGACAGCAGCAACAAAAGCATCAGATTTATACGTAATATTCGTTTATAATTCCAAACTCGTTCATCCAATTTGACTTCTCTTTCTCTCTTTTCTTTTTCTCTTATTTTGTATTTTAATAATAACTCCATTCGCGCAAGCTGGTTAACGCCGTTCGTTAAACGTAACGATGAAATTCCATTTTGAATTTTCACGGTTAAATAATTCGACGATTTGACGACGACATACAGGACTGGTGCAAAAGCAAGGCTCGTTTTAATCAGTTTGATTTATAGAAAATCATTGGCCGCTAATAGTCCTTCAAACGAATCATTAGAATGCGTTTATGTAGATAATGCAAACGTTTGTATTGTCTTTGTTCAATTTGTATCGATTATAATTATTCGCATAATTCGATTATTTTACTTTAATTTTACTTTATTTTTATTTTATTTTATTTTATTATGATAGAGGATTAATAGGAACGTAATCCATGCGAGATCTCAAAGTTTAGAAACATTGTAGAGTTAATAGATCAGGAAGGAGTTAGATTTTAGTGGAAATAGATTAATGACTTTTCGTTAGTTCTAAAGCTCAATCGAAAATCTATAGGAAGTTTTCGGACTGTAAGCTTCTAATGACTGTGACGATCGAACCGCAGATGAACAAGCGCGGGTACGGTAGAGGTAACTCGTAGTTAACTCATTAGGTCGTGATTAGCAACTCCCTGCGAACAAGAACGAGAGTCAAATTGCGGGAACGCGCACGCTTCAAGCACAAACGACGACTACAACCGACGACTACGACGACTACGACGACGATAACGAGAAGAGAAGAGAAGAGAAGGTGGAAGTGGTGATGGTTACCAATTAGTATGTGCCATCTTTTCTCCGTTTGCGCATACAGTTTGCCCTGTGTGTATGTATGTGTGTGTTCGTACCAAAGTCGAAACAACATTTTGACCTCGTTTTTCCACAGAACGTCATACCATTAACTTCATCGTCGTTCCTAGTCAACGAATTCCAGGAGACAAGTGCTAAAGTTTTATAGGCCAACTCAGACCAATAAGTTAACTCCTTTCATTCCGTCCTTTCTCATTCTCCTACTTAAAACGATCACTGTTATCGTGAATATAGTTCATTCTTTCTTCAATCTATTCTGATTTTAGTATAATTGAATATTCCTGGTATTGTATAATATTTATCTTTTTTTTTCAACATATTTTTCAAACACAACAAATGATATTAATGCAATTTAATATACCCAAAGAACACAATTTGCGAAACCCTTTGGGAATAAAATTTAAATATTATTTTATTATACATAAATTATATATAATATATTATATAAATATATATGTAAAAAAAAAATGATCTGCTACCTGTATATCAAGTAAATTTTTCTATACACGCAATCCTTAACGAACTTTATTCAAATACCTATTCCATCGTAACACCCTCTGACTGGAAACTTTTTCAGTCTGTTATCAAACGGAGAAACCCTTCGAACGTGATTCGTGTCTCGCATAGAAACGTCTAACAACGACTACGATAAAGAAGAAGAAGAAGAATAGAAGAAAGACGACGACTAAGAAATTGAGCGAACCTTTGCCAGAGGGCAGGGATAAAGGGACTACGTGCGTTGAAAAACAAAGAAACGTGCCAGCAGGGTGATGCGAAAAGGGTACAAGCTTATCAAGCGTAACGGAATGACGTTTTATGGGGATGGGAATGAAAAGGAAGAGAAATGGAAAGAAATGTTAAGAGATGTAATAGAAAGATGAACAAGAAGAAGAAGTTTGATGACGATTAATAGAACGATAGGATTGCATTAGGTGGTATAATTAACACGTACACGCTAAGAGAAAGCGGAGAAGATGTTTCAAGGATTACAGGGAACAAAAAATAGAAAAAGGAGAAGCTTCTTTTCATGAAGTTTAATGACTCGAGGATGAATAAGGTTGAGAGAGAGAGAGAAAGAGAGAGAGAGAGAGGTTGGAAAAATGACGACAACGTGTGCCACTTCCTTACAACACTACAAACAATTTGCATATTTATTTGACATAGAATTTAGAAATGTGTATGATAAATTAATTAATTACAAGCATATTTTTCCAAACACACACACACACACACACACACACACAGAGATAGAAAGAGAGAGAGAGAGAGAGAGAGAGAGAGAGAGAGAAACACCAAAAAACACAAACATCATAAAGAAAGGAAAGTATTTTTCTACGCGATAGAAATTATTAAGACGATTGAGAGGAAATGTTGAACAAACCTTGTTATGAGACTTGAACATGCAGGCGGTCCCGGCAAACAGCTGCGTCCAAGGAAAGATAGAACAAGGATTATTACCAACGATAATATAAACAACAAACCACGTTAATGTTAACGCAATCGAATCGAAAGAGACTCAAGAACAACAACAAATTTCACTAACTGTTGAGAACGATAAGAAATATTTCAATTTTATAATCAAAATCGAATAAAAACCTACACGTTTTTTTATCCTTTCGTTCAATATTTATTTCTTTCCTTCCTTTCCCTTCCCCACCTTGCATTTCGATCGACGTTTACTGAATTTACGAATAAAATGAAAAGAGAAAGAAAGAATTGAAAGTCAACATCTATCCAATCGATAATTGTCCAAATTTCTTTTCAACTCGCGAAAACGCGATTGCGTATTTAAAGTAGAATGAAATTTTGTAATATTTGTTCATATATAAAAGAAAAACGGTTTAAATTATAAAAGTAAATAAAATAAAAATAACTAACATCCCTTTTCGAATGGTGTCTCCGTTAAGTTGGCGATTAATAACAGCGATTAAGACAAACCGTACTAGCTGGTGTGAAAAATTGACGAGCTTACGAGAGAAACTACGAGAGAAACTACCAGAGAAACGACAATATTACGAGTGGGCTCTCTTCAAGGGCGCCCGATTAATTTAGCCGCGAGCGAGGGACATTAATTACGCGCGTCATCGTGCGATTAATTATGCTGCTTTCCTTCCCCTAACTCGCACGAATACTCCTCTCTCCCTCTCTCTCTCTCTCTCATCCTCCTTCTCCTCTTCCTCTCTCTTTCTCTACATGCAAGTATTTAACTAGGTGTTGCATGGATACGACAAATTTCATTTCTCTCCTCGTACTCCTCCTCTTCCACCCCTCTCTCCTCCTCTCACTCTGCCACTATTCCTCTTTCATATAAGCAAGCAGAAAACTTTCTGTACAACTTTCTCGAGACCCACTGACTCTCGAGAAGATACCTTTCTACCTATTTTTATTTGATTTTTATTTATTTGTTTGTTTGGTTGTTTGTTACAATCTTCGAATGCAAACATTAAGGAAGATTCGCATCGATAGTCAGTCAGTTCGATTTAAATTGCCAATGAGAAGAGAGAAATCGTTCAAGAAAGAGATTTATCTTGATTAACGATTACTTACAACTCCATTCATATATCTTATATACTTTTTTTTATAAACTACTATACTTCTTTCCAATACAATCTTACAATTCGCATCGTGAGAACTCGAAATTACGTTTAAGTACGAACGCGATTGAAACAACAAAATCTTATCAAATTTCTCCAATTTGATTGAAATATAAATTCGTCTGTTTAAAATGATTATTATTATTATTATTTGTATTTTATTTTCTATGACAATCCTTAGAAAAATCTATACCACTGTAGTCTGATAATAAAAACAGGGAAAGGAAAAGTAATTTTTTCGATGGGATCAAAAATAATAATCCGACGTATTTCAGACCGAATGTCTGCCCTTCAATCGACTTTCTCTACTTCCTATAAGAAAATGAATCCATACAGAAAGAGAGAGAGAGAAAGAAAGAGAGAAAGAGAGAGAAAAAGAGTTCTTCTCACGAGGGAAAAGAGTTGAAAAGGATACGAAAAAGGTAGAACCGATTTATCTAACCAAGATAGTAGTGAAAAGAGAAAATGAGATAGAGATTCTTGGTGCAAAAGTCTCGAAGGATTTCTTACACCAGGGATACTCCTTCTTCTTCTCCTTCTTCTTCTCCTTCTTCTTCTTCTTCTTCTCCTTCTTCTCTCTAGTCAAAAGGATTTCATATCCAAGTTGTTCGGATCATTCGAACCCAAAAGGAGTATTTCCTTTTCATGCGTATGCGTACGAAAATGCGTTCCACACCTCTCGAATCAACCCTCTAAAGCTCGCGTCTTATTCGAATAAAAAGGGAAAGAAGAAAATACGAAGGGACTTTCCTTTCCGATGAAATCCTTCCAACGAGATAGACTTTCTTCCAAAGATCGAATCTTCTTAAACTGAATTTTGATTTTCAATGAAACGAAATGAAATTCGATATATGCCTTGTAACAAGAGTAGAGTAACATTTTGTTGATAAAAATTAATTATTGTAAAAAGAAAAAAGAGAATTGATTTTATCGTAAATACATTTGTTTGTTACAAAATTACTTTCGTATGCGAGGGTGGAGGAAGGTAATGGTTTTTCAAGCGAAAAAGCAATATGAATCGGTCGATAAGGAAGCTAAGGTCTGAACCACCATCTCGAATGAATCGAAAAGGGAGAAGGGGTGCTATTATCGAGGGTGGAAGGCACAAAGGATATATATGCCCTCTATCTAGAGATACCCAACGTGCATAATTTATCGTTAGGGGGATCAAGTTCACTCGTGCGTATCGAGTAGTCTAGCCTACTCTCTTCTCTCCTAGATCGAGAGAATTCTACCCTTAAAATTGCCCGACAAACGTCTGCTTTTAACATCCAACTACTCTACTACTTCTCAGAGATTCTCTACCCCAAATGAGTTATATCAAGTCTACTACAGCTTACGAGATACAAATTATTAATAGCTTAAGTTTAACAACTGCCTTTATCGGTCCTATGTAATCAATATTTCATTTTAAATGATTTTAACCTGGAATAATTATTTTTCAAATATGTACTAAGGAATAAATAAAAAGAAGAAGAAGAAATTAAAACACAAGACAAGAGTGAGATTTTTTAAAGAATAATAATATAAACCTATTCTGTCAGATGTTTAACACTTTGACTGCCACTTTGGTGACCGGAGCATTTGAACTGTTCAAATTGTTAAAGTTGAATGAAAATTTACAATTGGCAAATTGAAAATATTACCGTTAATTAGAATATACTTTGAAATAAAAAATAAACCATTGAACGATGAAAAATTTTGATTGGAACACCAAAAATAAAATATTAATATCAAAGAAACCTTAGCATCCATATACGAAACATGTGATTTCGGTGTAGCAGTGAAAGTGTTAAAATAATGACATAAAAGAAAATTCTAATAGAAATTGATCAAACTAAAATCTTGTTAGTTTGGATAACTGGAAAATATTGTAAATAAAAGAAATGGTAAAAAAAACAAAAAAGGAAAAGAAATAGCAATAATCAAGGTCAAAACGAGTTTGGTCGTTCACCTAGGGACTCTGAAGTAAGATCACGTGGAAGAAGATACACACAAAGTACAGATTCTTGACTCTCTCTTTCTCGAATGCGATTATACGGAGACGAGGAATGACGTATTCTAAGAGAAAGGAGAAAAGAAAGAGAAAGAGAAAGAGAAGAAGAAGAAGAAGAAGAAGAAGAAGATAAAAGAAGGTGCGCGCTGATCTTGATAGAGTAATAACAAGGCACGGCCACTGTAAGAAGAGATGCGAGTGGTTAGATGAGAGGACTTGGAAAGAGGGTGAGCGTAGACAGGTGATGAAGATTACTGTTACCCGACGGCTAGATCCAAGTCAAATCTTCTCTCCTCTAATCGTACCTCCGTGTACCATTCTCCTTGACTCGATGTTCTTTACGACACGGAGACATAAATATAATAATAAGATTTTTCTTTCTCTCCCTCCAATTTGGTCTAACCAAACACACAGCAGTCTGTGCAACTACGTCGATTACGAATATTCAAACACACCTAAATACGATTATCTAAATATTCAAATACGTACGTGTAAATCGATTAATTTATTCATGTGTTGCTAAAAGAATATTCCTACTACCCCTGGCGATGTATTTAAAACTAAAGGATATGAGAAATAACGTTTGAAATTATTATGGAAATTATTAGTAAACGTGATACCCGAGAGGAGAGAGAGAGAGAGTGATCCTTGTTTAAAAGGTGTCCTTATTATACAGTATCATCCTGCGTATGTAGATACGCGGGATATGCAAAAGTACCGTAGAAAGCCGCAGGATAATCCGAGAGAATTGGAAAGGCTTTTAGGGTGAAATCTACTCACTGCCATGTCCTCGCTCCTGTAAGCCGTGAGGGTCTGTTCGTCCTGCAGGAGAACGCAATAACAAGGTTCCCAACATGCTTCGCCTGCGGACTCTCCGGCACAGCAATCGGCCTCTGCGAATCAAATAAGAACACATTATTTTATAAAATCTCTCGTATCCTTGCTAGTTTCTCCCCCACCCCTCTATTAATATTACAAATTATACAAGAAATTCCATTTATTTGAAAAATTCAATTAAATCGAACAAATAATGTGCGTTAACCACCATGTGATTGAACTACGAGTCGTATCGATCGATAAAAATCCTCCCTTTGCCATACCGAAATCACTTGTTTCGATTAGAACGTCCCATGATAGCATTTCATGCGTTCAAATTTCAAATTAATCTTTTATTTTCGGTATTCAAATAAAACTGTTTCATTCTTCAATGATGCACTTTATATTTCAAAGTATATTTTAATTAGCCATAATTCTTTTAAATACGCTATCTGTAAACGTTCATTCAACTTTAACAAATGAAATAGTTCAAATGCTCCTCCAGTCACCAATAACAACTATGGTGTCACAGAAGAAACCTTGGTCATATATGACCAACATGCCAGTCAAAATGTTAAAAACCTCTTTTCAAATATAAAAAACACACAGAAAAAAAAGAGTCGGCCAAGTAGAACAGGTGAGAGATACTCGAGTATCTTTCATTCTAGAAAAGAAAGAGACCGCAAAGAGTTATTCTTCTCCTAGAATAAGATAGAAAGATAGAAATAGATAAAAAGAAAAGAAAAAATCTTGCGCTTCGCGAGAGGCAACTCGCGCGTGTTTCTATCTCAAGGCAAGATTATTTCTGCGGTCCTCATTAGACGCATGCTGGACCCAGCTAGCTAGTTCATTACCGGTGATCTTATCTCGGACTTGTTCTTTCACGACCCTTGTCTCCATCGTCCACCACCGTTCTCTATCTCTTCCTTCCTTTCTTTCTTTCTTTCTTTCTTATTTACGTACTTCTTTTCCATTCTTCTTCCTATCTTCCTCTATTACTCTATTTTCTTATACGCGGAAGGAAACCTACGTCATCGTACGTCGTACTCCTTCATTCTTCTTCCTCTTCCTTAATTAATACGCGTGATTTTAGAGACTCTAGAGCACGTGCCACCACTAACCACCACTAACCACCACCGACCACCACACACAACAAATAATTCCATTTGTCTATTTTATTAGGTTGTCTGGTATGAAATGGAGCAAAAAGTGCACACTATTGAATTGAAATATGCTCCATTTCATATTTGACAACCTAATACAATATATTTCTTTTATTTTTTTTTTCTTTTTTTTTTTCTTTTAAATTCGACCTTAACAAAAAGGTATTTCCGTCTGATTATAGTATTCCAAAGGATTATTATTCAATTTGTGTAATAGTAATTTTAAAAACACTATTTAGAGGACGATACCGGTTCTACGATCTGAGTCAGCTATTTCATTCAACCGTGTAAAGGCAAATGAAACGAGTAGGATCAAATTGAGTTCCTTCTTCGATTAATTGCATCTATCCCTTCTTTAACGATGTTAGAAAATAAGTTAAAAAAACGAAACGATGAAATAGAGGTTTTGCTAATGCTTAAATAAACAATTGCTTGGTTAGCATAATCGTCAATTATATTTCTATTGAAAATATTGACTCACAATTAGTATCCAGTATCTAATATCTGTGATATTTTGATTTTCTAGAAATATATTTCTAAAGTACAGATTTTTGATATTTTCTTGTATTTAAATTACATCTGTTTTAATATTTATTTAATATTCAGTAGATTTTCCTTTCTACAGTTCTGTTGAAGAAGAAGGTCAGGTATTAAAGGGCTAACGAGGATGGAAAGAAAAATGAGAGGAAAAAGAGAGAGAAAAAAAAGAGAAATGAAAATATAGCGTGTACAATTCTCATTTGAAAAGTTCGTCGAATCAATTATCGACTCGCCGGAAGAAGTTTATGAACTCTTAACATTTTGCGTTGATCAGCTACGGTGGTTGGTTCTTGTGCTATTGAAAAGATCTTCGTTGTTCCTGTTTCTTCCTCTCTCTCTCTCTCTCTCTCTCTCTCTCTCTTTCTCTCTCTCTTTCTCTCTCT
>JACGTP010000069.1:39362-170736 GCA_023678845.1 Mischocyttarus mexicanus | reverse complement strand
TCTTCTTCTTCTTCTTCTTCTTCTTCTTCTTATTCTTATTCTTGTTTTTTTATACTACTACGAAAAATGATATAAATTATATATCATCTCTTGTAAAATTATATACACGCATCTAGGATAAATTGCAATAAATCACGAGGAAAGCGTTATTGAACATATTTGGAAAGGTTCCCTGCTTCGGTAAATCTCGTCTGGTAGAAATCTCGAGTAAACTATGCATGCTAACCGGCAAACAATTTCCGGATTTTAATGAACCTTCCTCGAACTACGACTACGAACTACGACGACGATCGAATAATTAATCCCTTTCCTTACCCTACCATCCTCTGTTTGAAAAATCTATAGGAAATGATACGTCATCGATTTCAATGAGACATTTTTCTTTATTCCGAAATTCGAGATTAAATGACAAAGAAAAAAAAAAAAAGAAAGAAAGCAAGAAAGAAATGCAGTTGTTTTATCGAGAACTAAACTTGCTGACCTACGCGAGTGCATTTGACACTTCGATTAAAAAAGAAGCTTGCATCTAAAACGAAGGATATCTACGGAAAATAGATTGCCGAGAACAATACGACTTCTCTCTGATCGAAATCAAAACAATCCCAGTAGATTGGAATTACTATTTTGTCTGAATCATCTCTTTTAAATCCTAGCTACGTCGAAAAATCTACGTGAACGAGTTGTTTGCACCTACAAACAAACAAACAAACAAACACAAATTTCTTAACTTGATTTGAAAACATTGTTAAAATTCTTTTTAAATGAACAAACTTGTTAGAAACGAGATGAATATATATCAAATTACATTAACCCTTATTGTTTGCTAGTTTTTACTAGGTTGTAACTGGTTACAATGAATATGCAAACAAAAAATAATAATTTCAGTATTGTAAGAACAACATTTTTGTTAGAAATTATTGATTTGGATTTATTTTATACATATACCAGATACAAATATAATCATTGATGTTTTTAATAATCTGATATTTTGTAAAATAGTCAACAAAGTATCTGTCACGTGAGAGATGATTTACGATTGATAAGGGTTAATAGGTAATATATTATCGAAGAAGGAACGATGATACTGATTTGTATAATAAATAATAAGCAATTGGAAAAATCTTTCCCTCTTTCTCTCTCTCTCTCTCTCTCTCATCGACCTAGTTTTATTTCCGATTAGAAGGAATAAGAGAAATATATGAAATTGATAGTAGAGTTCAGAGGGAAAAAAAATAGAAAGCTTCAATTGTCCTTATAGATGAAAGATGAAAAGACACGAACGAACTGCAATCTCTCTCTCTCTCTCTCTCTTTCTCTCGTTCCACTTCTTTCATTCGTAATTAGCTCTTAACTGAAGCTTACGAAGTTGAAAATGTAGGTCGGTGCTTTTCAATGAGTATATATATTGTTAGATCCTGAACTATAACAGGATATTCGAGGATCAGAATAAGATATAAAAAAAAGAAGAAAATAAAATGAAAACGAAATAGAGTGAAATGAATAAAAGATAGAGGAGAAAAGCGAGAAATTGTCATTAGTAGAATCCATAGGAAGATCCAAAAATACAATCGCAAAGAGCAAAGCCAGATGGGTCAGAGAGCTTCGTGATAATATTTATCTACAGTCGACGAACCGTGGATCGATTTATATACGTCGAGTTCTATCCAACGATTCGACCCAACGAAGATATCCTAACGCGAATCTTCTATTATTAAGTAACCACCAAGTAGCTTTTGTAATCTAAAATAAAGAAACATAGAAAATAAATCATCGATTATTTCTTTTCCTTCTCTGACAAATCTTTCATCATTTTAACATGAACAAATTCTCTATCTGTTAAATGAAACAACTTACTATAAGAAAATGGACAAAATAATTAACGAAGATAATTCGATTATCTGAAAGATAAAATTGTCAAAGACAAGATAATAGAGTTCGATTTAATTATTGCTAGGAATTAAAAGTAATTCGTGAGATACGTCAAATTGTAGAATAAAAAAGAAGAAAAAATACTTGAACAATTTATTCTTATAAAGTTGTATGTACAGTTACGGTCGAAGATATTTATCTAATTGTAAAAAAAATGAATTTATTTTCTAATTTATCTAAAGAAATTTCTAATATCATTGAACATCTATCCGTTTCATCGGATAACGGAATTGGCAAGCAAGAGAAAGGCTATTAGAAGAAATCGAAGATAAACTATGATATATATTGATCGATTCAACTAACAATCCATCATTCGCGTTTACAGTGTTTTCAATTATTCGCATGATTGAGTTGTATAAAGTTAATTATCCGATAAACTGAAATATCTTAACATTAGAGTATTGTAAAGGATTATTTTAAAACGTTTATCGTTAATCGACCTAATCGTAAATAAGAAGAATTAAGTTTTGAACGGGAGTACCGTTGCTAACATTCCGGTTAGATTCTAACAACGTTCTATTCGATTCGATTCGATTCGATTCGATTCGATTCGATTAGATTCGATTCGTGAAAGAAACCAAGCCGTTTACGCGTAACACCAAGGCAATACACGAAAGAGAGTAATGGATTGAGAAAGGAGGACAAAAAAGGGGGAAAAAGGGGGAAAGAGAGGGAAAGAGAGATGTAACGTGACTCGTTTACCTACATCGAAGCGAGAGATCGATCTCTATTTGAACCTTCTATCGCGTTTATATGCAAGTATATAGACACATATACATATATACGTAAATACATATGTATTACCTCGTGTACGTGCCTGTTGAAAATGGTCTATTTCAAATTCTATTTCAGATTCTGTTTCAATTTCTATTTCAAATTCTGATTCAATTTCTCCCATCTCTCTCTCTCTCTCTCTCTCTCTTCTAATTTTTCTTTTCAAATTTATTCATGAATATTATTTTATTTCTTATCACTTGTGACCAATAAAATAATCTTGCGATTTCTATTGTATTTACATATCGTCGTAAACAAAGAGTTATTTATTTTTACTGTAAATTATATTCACTACACACACGTACACACACACTGTAATGTGTGTAATGTGTAGAAAGAAAAAACAAATTATAAGAAATATCATAGAGTTGTTTGTTTAGGTTTTACATATGAAATACGGAGAACTCTGACATTATTTATATTCAATGGAATACTAAAAAAAAACTCAGTCGTTTATGTAAACACATATATATATATAAATATGTGTATGTGTGTGAATACCTATTGAAAAGAATAAAATGATCATGACGTAAGCAAAGAGTCGTAGGAAAAAAAAGTATGTGATCGTATGTTTAGATTAGTTTTAGTAAATATTTGATACGAAATCGAACGAGAGCACGTTCCAATTAAATAGAAAGAAAAAGAAACCAAGTGGGAAACTACAAAATCTTCTCTTTCCTAGTTCTTTTTGGTATGACACTGTACAAATAATTGCTATTCGCTATGAGCAATAATGTTTCTGTTTCTTTCTGTTTCTTTCTGTTTCTCTCTCGCACACGTGGATATTCTTCGATGGTAATTCTCAACCCGCACATCTTCCTACAAGTTAAGAGCTGCAATGCCAAAATCCAAAGAAATAAATCAAGAGGACGACATCAAGGAGAACGTCCTTCGAGAAAAGAATACGCCAACCCGTAGAACGAGTTGGCATTGTATGTTAATGCCGATCGGTCTCTCAGCCGTCTTTGCTACGTCTTTCCTCACATATATGTATTTAATATAATAACAATATTAATAACAAACAAATAACAATAGGTATAAAACAATAACTGCTAAAGCGAAATGATTATTCTTATTCTTTATCCTCCCGGTGTTACTTAACCAAGCATCGAAGTCTTTCCAAAAAATAATACCGGAAGCAATCTTTTTTATAAATTCGTATCGTATGATTAAAAATTACTTGAAAATAACTTTCTTTTTGTATATTTACAAAATAATAACATCAATAAACATTCAGAACTTGAATTATTTCATACAACTGGAACTATGGAGTTGCATCAATCAACAACTCTCCCTGAAAAGAGTTTTTTTCCTGGAAGACTGGACAATATTTTTCCGTAATATTTAAAAATACAAATAAACCATATGCTAAATATGAAAAATATTGAACGAGTTATCGTTTGAATAAAAATTCATCAAAGTGAAGTAAAATTCGTGCAAGTATCTCTTCCCTTGAATACGTTCACTTTTACGTATCGTAGATAAAAAAAAAATGCAAGTTAGCAAAAGCTTACCAGCGCAATAATGTAGGAGAATATGAAGCATGCCAGCGTGAATACGCGAGTCGCACCAGGAAGCAACGTCGACCTGTGGCTCGAAGAGAGAAAGGTCGAGGCCCTCCATGTCGCTCTCGCCGCAGGAATCGCTCAAAGTCTCCGTTCCACCTCCACCGCCTCCGCTTCCAGCACCACCTCCACCTCCACCACCGGACAACTCCTCGTTGCTACCGATTTCATCCGACAGCTTTTCGCCGGCGCCTCTGCGACGCCTCGGCGTCAGCGCCATCTCTTCTTCTCTCTCTCTCTCTCTCTCTCTCTCTCTCTCTCTTTTTCTCTCCTTCAACCACCCTGGTCTTTACTGATACCAAAATCTTTTTTACTAACTAGCTGAGAAAAGCTCTCTTCCTCTTTCTAAATCCTTCACTTCCGTTCCTCGAAATCCTCACGATTACTTCATCTTTCTTATTCTTCTTTCATCGATTCATACGATACGTCAAATTCTTCAGCGTTCTTCAACATCGAAATAAAAGAGAGAGAGAGAGAGAGAGAGAGAAATACAGATAATTAACCGATCATTTTTTACCTCTTCCTCAATTTCCAAATATCAACACACTCACGGTAAATACACACACATATCTATCAGATTAAATTCCAGTCGAGTTGTTTAAGTCTTGTTGTAAGGTTGCTGCTAAAAGGAGGAGAAAAAACGCGTAATGCGCTTGTTCAAATAAATAAATAAATAAATAAATGTAGAAAAAATAAAATATAGACAAATAGGAGGAAGAAAAGGGGGAAAAAATGCACGTTAAGCTTCGTTCAATGCGAGATAATTCCATACCATTCCGCCGTATGTATAAAAGGGAATGAGATAACGTTGTTCCGTGCCGACCTCGGCACGGAACCAGGGTGCACTTTCAATTAGGGATTTTAATTAACGAACTTCCTAAACTAGCCACCATCGTTGGTTCGTTCGTTCGTTCGTTCGTTCATTCGTTCGTTCATTCGTTCGATCGCTCGTTCTACCAACAGAGACTTGCATTGTTTCGATAAACCGCGCCGCCAGCTTCGTCGTTGCGGAACACGATAGCTTTCTAGCGACTTTTAACTCTCTGCTTTTAATGGAAAATTCTCAAAAGGTTGTGACTTCGCTGTTCACGACTAAAGAAATAGAGAATTCATTCGTTGACTAGATTACATTATCCTTCGTTCTCTATGATTTGTCTAACGCTACACATTCATTTTTTATTTCCATTACTCTCAATTAACTTTTATTTCATATATGTGGAATAACAAGCTCGTTTATAATATTATTTAACTAAATAATAATAATAATAATATGTTGGAAGAAGAAAAAATCAAAACGTCGAATGGGGTAATAAAAAAGGAAGAAGATTCCTACTTAAACGTCATGCCCCTCTACGGTATTCGAAAGTAAAATCGGAAAGCGAATTATTACGAGATATCGGAAAGCAACTTCTTACGTACCGATAGTTAACGATCCGATTTAGAAATCGGATAAAGAAGAGAGAAAGAAAATATCTATAAAGATAGAGAATGCAAACTCTCGTTAAAGGCAGGTGGAACAAAGCGAGCGTGGACACACTTAATGGCGCAATCATGTAAATGGATCTATCTTGTGTGAAACGCAAAGAGCCGTCCTTAATTAAGCTCGCCTGTAATTAATTGGCCGTTTGTTATACATAGCTCGCAAGCGGACACAACGAAGAAGAAACTCTTGACCTTAGAAGAACGATCCTCCACCGATCCTCCACCGATCCTCCAACGACAACTAAACGATATTGCTACTTTTCTCTTAAGATCCTTCTACCTGATTAGAAATAACGATCGTTTTAATCTAATTACTTGTTCCTACCGATCGTAATATCCGAGCAAATAATTGAAATCAAACGAACGTAATCGCATTAGGATCTTTTACATGAGGAACACCTAAGATCAATCCAATTACAACCAGTTAAGAAATATAATTGAAATTATCAAACAAATATTTCATCAAAATTCAATTTAGAACCATTTATTTTACCGAGTAAAGTATTAATTTTCGAGCAATTAACCTAATTACGATAGATATATAATTTAACGTTATATTACAAATAATAATCGTATTTGATATGTTCGTAGGAGTATAATTAATTTATCGAGAATATAAAAAGGTGTAGAACAATGAGTGGGGAAAAAAAATGGATATAAAAATATTGTAAACGTACGATGATGTTATCGAGGTTGAAATTGGTGATCTTTGGTACAACGAGTAAATAAATTTCAAAACGATTAACCCAATTATGGTCGAGGGTGATGCAACTTGAGCGGTGTTATAAGAGAGTCTTCCAAAGTGGTAATACCGTGTCTATTCTATACGCGTGCGAAGATCAAGATCACGGTGCTCCATGAAGGGATCACGTTGTGAAGATTACAGCACGTGAACTGGTTTTGCGAATATACCTAAGGAAACGTTACGTGTATCTCTCATTCTCTATACACGTATGCAGGTATATCAATGTATGTAGTAGTATATCGAAGGAACGTCCGTAGGAGTAAGAGAAAGAGAACATATCTGGAGAATGGCAAAGAGATGGAAAAGGACCCGCAGAGAGAGGTCGTTCGCATCGAAGTTCGATGTTGGTGGCTGGCGAACGTGTAATCGTTTCGTGACTATAGACTGGAATTCGTAGTCTGTTTCTTTCTTTTTCTCTCACGTTCTTCTCTTTCTTTGCGAATGACTATCAGATGGAGAAAAGGAAACTTATCAATTCGGTATTGAACAAAATTAATAAATATATGTAAATACATATACAAAAATCCAACTTTCGAATGACGAGAGAATATTTCAGTTTTGAAAATACGACAGAATATACTAATTAAATTTGTATTTTATTTCATTCTATATATGGTAATGATTTTAATACATACATACATATATATATGTGAAAGGAAAGAGAGAAATGAAATTGAACATCGTCTGTTCCGATTATTACCATGAGAAAACCTGCCTACTTCTTCCACAGCACCAGCAGCGTGAAGAAAGAAAGAAAGAGAGAGAGAGAGAAAGATAGTAAATATCCAAGTACCTACTACTTAAGAAGAAACTGGCGGTCCCTCGTAAACATCGGATGAAAGACGCCTGGGAATTTGCTACGGAAATAAGGATACCAGGTGTGCGGAATATTGATAACAACTCTCTCTCTCTTTTACTCTCCAAGGACTCGTGCTAACAGAAAGATATCATGTTTTTGTTGACTTTTATCTGCATCGTATACCTAATCAATTTTTTTCTCCCCCACGATCTTTAGTTTGCTAATAGCGATCTTCTCGGAATGCAAGATTGGGTCAAAACTTATTCGATCAAGAAATATTTGTTCTACAAATTCGAAACTAATTCCTGCAGCATGTTATTTTTAAATCTAATTATTAGAGAGAGAAGTATTTTCTTATGGTGTATAATCGATTGATGTTACGCGAGTAAGTAAATACTTTGGATATAAAATGTATGAAATCTGTGATAATATCTCGCAAAGAACAACTTATCGTGCAACTAATATGAGACAGAAAGAGAGAGAGAGAGAGAGAGAGAAATAGGAGGATCGTTCTTCTACCAGTTAGAAGATTTAACTTTATGGATACCGGTCGTTTCGCGACAGAAACCGAGCAAAAAGATTCAAGATAATCCTTCAAATATTTAAGAAGACGCGGTCGAAAGAGACAGAGACTTTCTTCGTCTTGGTTAAATCTTCTTACAGTGTATCTTCTCTTCTTGCTGTCTCTCTTTCTCTCTCAATCTCTCATTCTCATTCTCATTCTCTCTGAAACGTCTTAGCACACACATACGAACGGGAGATAAACATCCGAGGAGAGGAAAGTCTCAACTCAAAGAAGAAAAAGAAGAAGAGAATAAAGAGGAGAAAGAGGAAGAAGAAGTGGAAGAAGATTTTCGACTTCGAGCCGGTCTACTAGCACGCGAAAAAGAAGACATACCGTCACGTTTCGGCGGTCCTCTCGAATATCGAAACGAGTTTTCGATGTTTATCGCCCACTTTATACTTCTAAAATAGATGGAGACAAATTCACCAATACAAAACGTTTAAACACTTAGTCAGCCATCTGTAGTTTTTTTCTTTCTTGAATATAGGTCATATGTTATGCTAGATCATCACGTTTTTCCTCCAACCTCGAGTGTCGTGTATTTTAACCAGACGAAGAAAAACATCGATCGCTCGTTTCCGACGATTCACCGACATTTCTTCTTCAACACGCACAATCCACTGATACCACTGCTACGACGATCGATGCCAGCCACTGCAAACGCGAACACGACGAGGGAAAAAATAAATACGCTGTGTATATACGAGTCACTATTGAAACGATTAAATTTCTTTATAAACAACTAACGTTTAACGAATTCGAAGAAAGACATTTTCGAATGGGATTGTCTTTCCCGCTTGTTTTTAATCGTGATTTATTCACTAACACACATATCACTCTCGAATATATTCAATTCTATGAAACTCGTCGTAGTTGTCGTCACACGTGCGTGTCCTAAACGCACACGAACGCAAAGAATGGTATATGTGTAAAGGTACGACATAAAAAGACAGAAAATCCTTCCCCACCGGTGGCTCGTCGCGGACTGAGCGTACCAATAATACGCCACCGGTCGAAATCAACCGAGACTCTCTCCGAGTACTATCGAAGCTTCCCGAAGACGTCCGAACGACCTAGTCGAACGAACTCTACCAACATTACATGAATTACATATGTTTTGTATGCATTTTTACAGGAGGAGACATCGAACCGAATTGATATTTTCCAATACCTTCTCTTCTCTTCGATCTCTTCTTTTCTGTCAACGTAACAAAGATTCAAACGACTCGTCAAAAACAATTATAGACAATTATTATCGATACTGGTAGAAAATTGTATCGGTTTAATACATGTAACATTTTTTATTAAAATAGATCTAAAAAAAAATATTTCGAATATGAAATGAAATTAATTTTAAAGCATATATGATTAAAATGAAACACGTATAATTGTTTTTTTAAATAAAAATCTGTGATTGAATCTCTACTTGTTCTATTTGAAAAAAAGAATAGATCTATAAGGAACACGTTGGAGATTATTTGTTGCAAAATCGTTAAACGCAAGGACTCTCGTACGATATACACCTTTCATCAGTCTCCGGTTAGACTCCTCTTTATTCCGCATCGTCGATCGACCGGCACTTAACGACTACGACAACCAAGAAGACGACGAAGACGAGGATAGATACAATTTAGTCGAACATATACACTTTTACCATACGTGGTAGATGCCGGTTGGTTGCTCGATCAACCGGATGGTTGGACTTTGTGCCAACCGCCAAAATAAAGCATTTTGAATTAGCCAGACGAAGAGGAATTCTTACCGAATGTCGCTCTGCTTAAGAACTTAAGAAAGAGAAAGAGAAAGAGAGAAAGAGGGGGAACGTTTCGAGTCTAAAATAGCCAAAAATTCTCTTTTTTCGTCGAGACGCACTTCTCTCTCTCTCTCTCTCTCTCTCTTTCTTTTATTTTTTTATTTTTATTTCACCACATATTCGCACTGTGACTCGTACAAAACTTTCATATGTTTATCTAAAATATTCGTATAAAAATGAAATCATTTATGCGTAAACGAAGTTAAAAGAAATAGAAAAAAAAATGGATCGATCGCATAGAAGACACGAACGGGAAACCCCCTCCCGATCGACATTTATGAATTATGACTTGGATGTTATTCGTATTTGACGTCTACGTGGGTCTCTGGCCGAAGAATGGAGGAAGATGATATAAGAGAAAAAAAAAGAATAAGAAAAAGGTAAAGGAAGTTAAGAATTGTCGGAAAGAATGAAAAGAGATACGAGTATAACGTGGGAAGACGAGCTGGCAGTTGAAGTCAGTAGACAGATTCGCTCGTTTGAATAAATCTAACGGTGAAGATACGACGCTAGTAACGTCGTTGAGAGAAAGAGGAGAACGAAGAATGAACGAGATGGAATGAAAAACAGAGAAAATAATCTTACGAAGAAAGAGGAAGAAAACATTGGCTCGATCGATCCTTTCTTATTTCTATTCTTACGGAATTGTGCTTTTAAAACAGAGAAAGAGAGAAACAGAAAGACAGAGAGAGAAGAAGAGTAAGAGGATAAATAAAGAGAAAAGGGTTTAAGAATTTATTGGATTCTCTTTCTCGCGTGCACATGCGCTCAAAGTTCCTTGTAAACGTTAGCGAACGGTGATTCCGCGGAACGAGGGAGACCACGTGCACCCTCGAGAGATCGTCTAACGATTTTATGTCGCTACAGAAGCATCGATCCTACACACTCGTTTCTTCCTCTTTGAATTACCGAACGGGATCGGGCGTAAATATATGTTATCCGAGTAGAAATCTTCCCGATCGATCTCTACAATTTATACGATCTAACCGTTGCTCTCTATCTAATCTCATTTCTATTCTAATTATAAATAAAGAATTTCATTGTTCTACGATAACAAATGATTTTTCATGAAAATACATCCAAGTAAATATTATTAAAGAAAACCAATTAAGCGTTTTGTAATTTTCAAACGAAATATTTTGTTCTTTCCTCCAAGATATCCGAAAATTCATTATTTTTCGGATATCTGTTTCGTTCTAATTATTATTCGCGACATCGAATCGGATCGATTTATTCGCAAACGTATTCTGCACGTTATTCGTTGTATCGTCGTTTTCAATGAAAATTATTTTCATATCGGGGACAATGGGTGCTTTTCTTTTTCAATTAAATGTATTATAACTTGGGACGACTTGGTCTTATCGATTTATCGCGAACGCGTTTAGATATTATAGCATAGATGTTTAAATGTATCTATAGGTTACTCTCTATACTATCTGAAAAAAAGATAAAACTTTCGCAAACGATCGCAATCGCAGAGATGAAAGCGCGTACGCGAATATATAACGGGCGGTGCATGTAAACCGTGTTACGGTTCTACCATTAACCGTATTTACACGCGCAACGAACCGAGTAAACTGCACCGCTGGTCGACCATTCTTCCACGTTCTCTTCTTCCTATCATTTATTCTTTTCTTTTCCTCCCTCCAGCACACCTTTTCTTCTCGTCCGCGACATTCCATTTGCATGGAATCGGACTGTTAGATGATATTTTCGCTTTTACGAGAAATCCATGGAATGCAACTCGTTTCTTCCATTAACAAATTCGATTTCGTTATCTTCCATGGGATATACACACTTTTGGTATAATTAATGAAAGCATCAAATATCAGATCAATTTTATTAACTATCTCTTCCTTTCCACCTTTTTTTATTTTATTTTCTTCTCTTCTTCTCCCAACTCGATCGCTATTCCTTGAATACGATATGAAGTAGATTTTAGTATAATTAACGATTAAAGAGAGTTTAATGCATCAAATCGATTTAATCAAATATCATTCTCATCTATATCCGTCGTTATATTTCTTCCAATTTTCAACTAGAATCGATTACATCGGATGGGATAGAAAATCTATCTCGATGGTAATAATTAACGATAGTGTCAAATATTAGATGAATTTTATGAATTATCTTCTCCCCTTTATCGTTGTCTGTCACTTTCGTGTATATCGAATATACCCGCAAAATACTCTCGCTGTCAATCGATCAATTAAAACACCAGAGAGATTTTCGAAACCGGAGATGGGGAAAGATAGAAGAGAATACGCGCAACTCTAATCCGGTCGGCCTCGAAAACTTGGTCGTATGCCGTTATTATTCCCGTCATCCGTTACTTGGACTTGGACGTAAAAGCGATGTAAAAAGAAAAAGCAAAAGAGGGAATAAAAAAAAGAGAGAAAGAGAGAAAGAGAGAAAGAGAGAAAAAGATCCACTGGCACGAGAAGTCGCTGGATTTACGCTTTACAGCGGCATATGGTAACCCAATGTTTCTCGGTCTGCTTACTCTGGTCCTCTTTCGTTGTGCTACTCTCCTCCTCTCCTCCTCCTCTCCTCCTCCTTCTCCTCCTCTTCTAATAGTAGCAACACGAATTTTTTCTTCTCGTCCTTTGTCAATAGGATATAGATCAAGTTCCAGATTTTGGAGAGAAAAATACGACCGAATTTCAATCATTGATTTATTCATTCATTCATTTATTTATTTATTAATGTTTTTGAATTTGTATATCCTAGATTAAATCTTTGTAAAGCTAGTCGATTATCAATGATTCGAATGACCGATCATATACATACGCGTATATTGTAGTCGCATAAGCATCTTCATTGATATAATCATGACATAATAGATCGTACTTATGTTAGAAAAGATTCAATGAATTTCGACCAATACTCTCTTTCTATCGCGTCCTGGTATAGCCGTCTCCAACAAATCGATGAAATCCGATTTGTCCGGATTATACGTGAATGAATATTCGATGAAACAAACGAAACGTTGCCGCAATCAGACAATTGCAAACAAGTCACATGGTACATATATCCCGTTGCTCTTCTATGTATTATTATGATTCACCAAAACATATCTAGTATATGTGTTTGTATGTGTAAAAATGTTTATTTTACATACGCATATTACATAGGATGGTACAGAAAATGCTATAATGCGGTAGCTAGTTATGCGTAACTACACTCGAGATTATCGTGTAAACTATTTTACAGATCGAGTTAATGATCGTAAAAGAAACAAAATACGAAATAAGGATGATCGAAAGTATGAAAGAGTTTGTTTTTTATTCAATCTATCCGATCGGAAATCTTTTGCCCGATAAATCTTGTTCGATATGAGGAACAAGAGGAGAATGCAAGAAGATAGAAGAAAGATAGAAGAAAGATAGAAGGAGTTATGTAGTTTGGAATAAAAACAAGACAAAACAAAAGAGAAAAGAAGTTTAGAGCGGTATTTCCTTAGAAAGGCTACACTACTTTTTTATATTTTTTTTTGTCTCGTATCAGCTCGAAGATATCGTGAGATCGTTAACGACATATCATACGAGAGGAGACGAAAAGGAAGAAAACTCATTGAAAGTCGACGATGCATGTAGTACTTGGCACGTAACACGTAAACGCTTTCGCCGAGAGACCGATTTAATCGGCCATATACACACATATAAATACATATGCATTTTTTAATGTACATCTAACGCAGATGTTTCGAGTCATGCAGCAAAGTTCCTCGAAAAAAGGAAAGGTTTTACCCTGTAGCCTTTTACAACAAGGTAGTGGGATATATTTTGACCGTGTCTTCTGTCTGTTATTTGATACCAGGATTAAATTAATGAGATTACATGACACAAGTAGAAACAACAAAATCTAAGAAAAATATACGAGAATGAAAGAAAGAGAGAGAAAGGAAACGTTCGTTGATCTGTATCGAGTTCGATCTTCCGATCTCGAGTCTAACGCAATCGTAGAAACACTATAAGGGAACACCCGATATCGTATACGGTACAACCGATACGCCTTCTCGATTATGCCTTCTTACGGTTACTCGCAACACATGCTTATATGTCATTTTAATGTTCTATGTATATACACCACTTTCTTTTCTCTTGACCTTACTCAATGCATAATAATTATTTCCTTTCTAATCAAATTTAAGATTGGATCGAAGAACGCGAGTTTTACGATTTATTTCATCGATACCACACCATTTATGTTCTAAGTTATTAAAATAATCCCAATGCTTTCGTGAAATTTTACGATCAATGAAAAAAGAGGATGACGAATGGGATTGAGAACGTTTCTCTATAGAATTCATTCTTTTAAGTTCATTCATGGGTCTTAGAAATTATCTGTAATCTTACTTATCGACACGAGTAACTTAGACGTCGGTATGAAATGTTTTCTGCATTATCGGCCGTATTTGTCAAAAAAATATTACGATTTTAGTCGTCAGAGAACGCACGTTATTGGGACGAATTTTTTTTATATATATAAATGATTATTTAATATGTTTACTGCCATGGGGGTCACCGGTAACCGGCACTAAACTTGGCAGGGAGGCCATGGGGTCCGCCGGTGACCGCATGCTTATATTGATAGAAATATAATATAATTTAAACAAATGACAATCCCTGTAAAATTGGCGTAGCATTAAACGTGTTAAATCAATTTATCCTTTGTGAATTTTTTTATGTAATAAAAATGACGAAGATTGTAAAATTTATAGGAGTAAGATTAAATATAACACTCATCCCTAATAATTTATATTATCGGGCAAAAACCAAACGTTTTAATAAAGGAAATCCAATAATGGCAAAGTATTAAAAAAAGAATAACTCGAATGATTCGATAAATCGGAAAACTAATTATCGAAAGCAAGTACGCTTTTAACGTTAAATTCTTAAATAAACAACGATAAATTTTTAATACTCTACTCTCTCAATTAAAGGAAAAAGAAAAAAAAAAGAAAACGAAGGAAGAAAGAGTGGAAATAAAAACAATCGACGCAAGCAATGGGACGTAAACGATGGGAGGGAAATAGGAAATTTTTTTGGTGTTTTTTTCTCTCTTTTCTTTTTAACTCGTAATTTCAGGGGATAAAACGCGAGAGGAAAAGCAACAACATCCGGTCTGTATCGTCGATGGGATTCGATTGGATTTCGCGTTATCGGGTGAAACGAGACCGAGGGCTAATACAACGACGGGTACAAAATGAGCAAAAGTTTAATATGCGTGAGAAAGAGAAAGAGAGAGAAAGAGAGACAGAAGAAAAAATAATCCGGAGTATACTACGTTTAATATGCGATGATAATTTCCGATTCATAGCCAGCATACTGGAATAAATATCCCACCACTGCCACTACCAAACAAAATAATCTATCTTTTTATTACTACACTGTAATATTTTCCATACTAATAGAATCTGTATAAAAAAAATTGAAAGCAGTCATGAGAACTGTGTGCCGACAGAAGTGAAAACTTCAAACTGTATTTTGAATTTTCAAACTGATTGTAATATTATTTGAAGTCTACCGAAAAAGTTCTGTCCGTTCTATATGACAATAATTTGACAATAATATGACACATAAGCACATGCTTATTTGACGGTAAGAAAAATGTTTAATTTTGTTTTATTCCAAACTTGAACAGAACTTTCCGGTAGACCTAATAAAAATTACTATTAAAAATGCCAAGACATTGTATTATACTCGATTGTATATGTGTGTGTGTGTGTGTGTGTGTGTGTGTTATTTGAAAATGTCATGATTTATACAAAAGAAGGTTCCTGCAATACTTCACACATTCTCACGTTTCTTCAGATTACACACGCAAAGAGGCTTTTGACCAAAGACCGAGACACCTTCTTTTGTATAAATCATGAAATTTTCAAATACCACACACACAATCGGGTATATACAATGTGTTTGTGTGTATATGTGTATGCATGCGTATTAGCATGTTGCTGACGCGAACCCATAAGATTTTCATCTACCAAGAACCGTCTAACGCGTCTAAAGAAATTTTCACTTCAAAAAAAAAACATACACCAAGTCAAAAGTTCCATCGAAAAAAATCGATAATCTTTTTTTCTAGAATATTTATTTATCAATCTGTAAAACTATAAACCCTAATAAACAAAGTCTGGTATATCTTGACGAAAGACAATTAATCAAATCGTTTAGAAATATTTGCCCACTGCTTGTGGAAAGAAAAAACAATCCTCTTGTATTCCCCTTTTTACAGATTCCAAACGATACACGTTTACTATCTCGTCTCGTAAATATCAAGTTATCGAATACGGATTAAAAGTTTTTGGGTTTTTTTATCCGTTTAAAGGGTTCCGCCGCATTTTATTGAAACCGCAGCAACGCTGCGCATCCATATTCGTGGTAAAATATAAAACAAAATAAAAAAAAGTATTTCAAAATTCTCTTTTTCCACGTATAACAGAAATACAGGAAATGCGTCAGAGTTTTCCTAGAAGGCAAGAAAAATTTGAAGAAAGTTTGAAGAAAGAGAGGAAGAAGGAAAAAAGGGGGAAATGTAAAAGATTTGCTTAGAAATACGTAAATCTTGCTGGGTAACGAAGAGAAGAAGAGAAGAGAGGATAGAAAAGAAAGAGAGTGGTGTGATAGGAGAAAATAGAGGAAGAAGAGGAGGAGGAGGAAGAGGAGAGGGATCGAGTGTCGGCAAAGACATCCTCGACTGACAGCAAACACAAGGGGTGAAAAGGATCGCGTTGGTCGAATGGGTGGATGGGTAGAAAAGCGAGCTTGCCAAGGAAGCTTATTTAAGACTGCTTGTCTCTTATCGATCCGCAGTTACCCTTGCGACCTCTCCTTCTCCTTCTCCTTCTCCTTCTCCTTCTCCTTCTCCTCGTTCTCCTCTACCTTCTCCCCCTTCTCGTTCCTTTTTCTCTTCGTAAAAAAAATATCTACTTACATTTATCCAACGACTTTATATAAACCAAATAATAATAATAGTAATATATTTAACAAAAATATGAATATTTCATATTACCCAAAGAAATATGATCGACCCATCTTATTATCGGAAGAATTGAAAATAACATCGGATGCATCTTATACCTCCAGTGTGCATAATAAATCTTCTCGGTAAAGTTAAAGATAGCAAGTGTATTTATCTTCCCTCAAGGATGTAACAATTCGTCGATAAAGTAAACTCATTCGGATGTTAAATGATAGCAAGAAGATTGACACGGAGTGAAAGATTGAGGCATGAAAGTAACGTTCATCGTGTAACGTTGCTTGTATAAGTGAACAAGATATATCGAAGATAAAGGGAGAGGTAACGAGTTCGATAAGGGTCGGTGATTTGTTTTGATGTTGCCGCGCGAATAGGAGATGAAGAGATGAAGAGAAAAAGAGAGAAAGAGAGAGGTGGTGAATATTTCCCGGATGTGACGGAAGGATGAACAAGAGACGTGAAGTACTACGACGACTACTACACGACTACTACGACGACTACGACGACTACGACGATGACGACGAGGATGAAGATGAGGATGAGGACGAAGAGGTTGTCTCGTTCGGTCGCAGCATCCCTTTCGACCTTACCCGCAAGCTATACATAGTTCATACACATAGTATAGTACCTAGTGTGTAGCATGAAACAGCTACTACAACACAAGCTACCAACCAGCAGCATTTCTGCCAACCACCTCTGCCAACCACCTCTGCCAACCACCTCTGCCAACCAGCACCACCTCTTCTGCCACCACCATCTCGTATAGTTTCTCTGTCGTGTTCTGCGTGGTATATCTCTCCCAGCACCCCGGCTCATTCGAGCATGAAAATTCCGCACCCCTCGTTGCGCTGGATCATCATCCCCCGTCGAACCAGACCGGATAGCAGCTCTCCCGTTCGGCTAAAGCTTGCGAAGAGAAAAATATCCGAGTCAAAGGGATCCCCTGGAGAATCGATAGGACCAAACTCGCTCGAGGACTCCAAATCTTTCACACTAAATCCTATATTTATTTCTTCTTTTTTTTTTAAACAAATATTATATACGTCTACAACGTATATAGATTAGGATTATACGGAAAGATTTCACGGGATGATAGAAATAAGAGATATTTTTGAAATATTTATTGTAAGGAAATTAAACGATCGATCGATAATTTAAAGTGGTATTAATATTCTTCGAATATTTGGTATATTAAAAAAGGACAATATATTATACTATGAAAATTCGATGGTACGTGTATGTGATATTGAGATATATTGCGATGGCAAGTTTTAGGGGACGCGGTTGGTTATCGGAGGAAGAAAAAAGGGAAGAGAATGTTGGGGTGGCTGGATCGCAGAGTATGACGAAGGGAGGGTTGCAAGAGGAGAAGGAGAAGGAGGTGGAGGTGGAGGTGGAGACGAAGGCTCGGTCGGTGGTAGTAGAAATCTCGTTGGGACAAAACACATTCCGCACGCCAAATAATATATTGCACACCCTCGAGCTACTCTCGTTCGTCCAGGCACCGTTTTTATTGTAACTGGTCTCGTTCGGAAAGGGCTGACTGGCTGACTGGCCCGCATGAAGAGGAGTGTTCTCCAACATCGAGGACAAAAATGAAGAAGACGAAAATCGAGACGATACGTATATACTATACTATACTATACATACAAACAAGTATATATGGTTAGGGACGAAACTCTTAGTCCTCAGTGGGAGAAAGGATCGTGATATTGATATGGTGGTGCCGGTTGTGATGCCATGCTGTGCTATGTGGTTGCACCCTACGTTCACAAACAATCTCTACCAAACTTCGGCAAAAACCTCCCTTACCGTTTAAAACGTTGACAAAACCAAAAAGTAACGTCACAAATAAACTAATCATTTAGTTATTTCCAATTATGATATGTGGATAATCTCTACTCTAAGCTGAATTTTTAAATACTCTTGTTATAAAGTTACAAAATTATATAATAAATTATTAAATAATATCTTGTTATAAAATTATAAAAAGTATTTATAATTAGATTAATAAATTAAAATTATTATATATATATATATATATATATATAAAATCGGATATTAATTTGACCTACATTTTTATCGTATACGCGATAAAAATCGATATACGCGTGTATATAATTGAAGAAAGAAAATAATATAATTTATTATTTATTATTTATTATTTATAAATATATATTTAATAATTTATAATTTATTAGGATTGTCAAATATGAAATGGCGCAAAAAATGCACATAATTATATCTAAAATTTGCTCCATTTCATACTTGATAACCTAATAATTTATAAAAAAAAAAAAAAAAATTGAGTATATATCTTCTCTCCCAGTTAATGGCGTGTTGTAAAACTAAAACCCATCGATGTTACACGTCTTTCTTTCGACGTACGGAACGGTGCCGATGCGTTAATCATCGTCGCTCGGCTCGTTTACACGGTTATTATAACACAATCGAATTACTCTCGCCGATAATCGTTCGCTGCTCTCCTTCTCTCTCTCTCTCTCTCTCTCTCGCGGAGAGTCTATCGATGTAATATAATAGCGAGAAAGGGCAGCTAAGCGTAAACGTTTATGCACATATACACACGCATGTATATGTGCAAGGTGCGACCACGCGAATTTGAACGACGTAAAAGAAACCGATCGTTACCGATCAACACCCCCACCGATAGTTCTCGTTCGATTCGGATCACTGACGAACAAGTTCGATCAGCAAAATTTGATATCAGCTATGAAAACTCTACGTTAATTGGATTCAATTTAAATTCATAAAAACGTTAAAGATCATTTCTAAAATATACAAAAGAAGGAGAAGAAAAAATAAAGACCGGTATGATTTGAAAATTACGACAAATAATTTGAGTTGTTCTAAAGAAATTAATTAAACATTAGTAGATTATAAATGCATGAAAAGGTTAAGCTAAGAGGTAAAACCAATCGCGTACCGATCTTGGATACTTACGATCGTCGATTCTTATCGATTCTCAAGCACGATTGGCCTCTACGATTCGCGGAAGTTCCTTTAATTAACGAGATGGTATACGTCGATTCGCGTCTTTTGCGAGGCTCACGATTCGCCAAATATATACGAAGATATGTACTTATGTATTATATACCTTGTACTTTACTATGTATATATACATGTTTATACATAGTGCATATGAAAGAGAGAAAGAGAAAGAGAGAAGATATATTGCACAACACAAGCTATCGTTTTATGCCGGTCCTTCGTCATATCGAATATCGAACGATATCGAAATTCGATCGAATCGCATTCCTCTGCAACGTACACAGTACTCGGTGCATTGATGCGTAATTTCAACTTCTTTTCTTTTCCTTTTCCTTTTCATTATTATTATTATTATTATTATTATTTTTATTTATTTATTTCTTCTCATTTCTTTTCCCTTCTTATGAGAATCCGTACTCGATCGATCGATCATTCGATTCGATTCTTTTCTTTATAAAAAGAATTTCCTTACTGCAATATATTTATTTATTTATTTATTTATATACATCTCTAAAAATACCGGTTTAAATAGAATCTCACTCGTGTGAAGCACGTAAAGGGTTTAGATTATAAATATGCAGATCAAAGTATAATCATTGAAGGAAAAATTTAGTATAAATAAATGAATGACGAGGGTACGTTAAATCTGTTCGTCCTCGAGAAAATTGCAATGTTTATTAATAAATATAGATCGTGTGTTATCTATTAATAATTTATATTATAAACATACATAGAGGTATATTTAACAATATCATGAATGAATATATTTAAGTACGTAAAGGAATTAATAATAGCGTTTCGAAGTAAATCAAGTGGTAAAAATAAAGTAGCCTTTCGATTGGATATCCAAATCTCCTCTCCAATGCTGCAGGTGAACGTTCGATCATATTCTCGATTATTGACATGACACTATCCTTAAACGACTGACACCCTTTTACTCTGCGAAACCGGTATGGTCACAATGTTTTTTTCTTTTCTTTCCTTCATTTTAATTATCAGATTTAAGAACGTGTCATTATTAATGACTCGTTTTGAAGAACGTTGTTTCACCGGTTTAATTTAATCGTCAAACCGAGTAGTAATAGTAAGTCACAGACTGACGTAACGAATCGCAAATAAACACGTTCAATAAATAATACCAGTGTTTACTACTCGTTTCAATATTACCCAATTAAAAAACGTTCACCCTATGTGTAAAGTCGATGAAATAAAAATGTAAAGAAAAAAAACACCATATACCACACTACGATGACTAAGAAATCGTTCCAACTTCGGGATTTGACCATTTACCACAGAAAAAATGACATAAAGAATTTTTCTACTGAACTTTGATAATAACAAAGATATCAAAGGCTTTTCATAAACTCACCAAAAAGAAACTTAACACGCAAGGCCAGACGAAACGCGAGTAATGACAGCGTAATGATCGCGTAATGGCAGCGGTACGTTGAAAGAACCATTAAGATCGTGTTTTCAAAAGAGCAAAGTACGAAAATAGCGAAAAAGAAAAGTAGGAGGGAAAAGAAAAAAGAAAGAAGAAAAAAAGGGATGTTGGATTGAATGTAGATTTCTTCCATTCCTCATTATTTCAATAAGAATCATCAATGTGAGCGAATTTTCCAGCTCTCTTTTTTCTAAGTTCGTTCAAAGTTATTGAAATGAGAGAGAACGTACTCTCTCAAAGATCTTCGAATTAGTTTTTTCTTTTAATCTAATATAATATTGCTTTGATTTTATTTCATATTTTATATTTCCTACACTTTGGTCCACCGGTAGATCTATTTCTTCTTTCCTCTGAGAAAATCTTTAATCGAAATTGCTATCTACCCATCTTTCTCTCTCTCGTTCGTATCCTTTTCACATTTTGTTTCTTTATTCTTTATCCAACCTCGACCTTATCCTCCTTTCTCTTTTTTTTCTTTCTTTCTTTCTATATTCTCTCATCCTCCTCACTTGCCCTTCCTCACTCTTTCTCTCTCTCTTTATCTCTTTGAACCGCGAACAAAACCGTCAAATTAAGATGGCAAACTTTCCAGAGCAACGGAGTTTTCCACGACAAAGCAGTTTAAATATCGCTTTGATTTTCTCCCCATTTCATTTTTATTTCCTTCTACTTGGATTCCCATCCTCGAGGTTGCCTTATTGCGAGAATGATGCTTTTTAATAAATATATATCAAGGATATTACTTTCAAGTGAATTTATATTTACATTTGCTATTTTTTCATGAAATGTTAAATACCAAGTAAGTTTAATCTTCAGATTATTAAACGTTTCCTCCCGATGGTCTTCTTGTTTTATTTTTTTTTAGCTTGAACGAGACGATCTAAACGTAATATCGAAAAAAGGAAAGACACGGATAATTTAACCCCATATAAACCAATTTTTTGTTTAGCATTTATATTAGGTTGTCAAGTATGGAATGGAACAAATTTCAATTCAATTGTGTGTATTTTTTGCTTCATTTCATACCAGACAACCTAATAGAAATAAAAATTATTCAATATAAGCAAATAGCAAGTTTGAAGTTAGTCCTAAAGCAGTGATCTTCAAACTGTGTTTCACGAAATCCTGGAATTTCATCAGGCAACCTTAAACAAGGGTTCTGTGAATATGCATTTAATATCAATTGTATTTAATATCATTTGTCATGTTTGAAAAATTCTATAAAAGAATAAAAGAATTGCAAGAAAATATTTGTGCACTCGTAAAAGATTGAACCGTGAAACCGAGAAAATTCTAATACCACTGATTTAAAAAGTGTAGGAAGAAATTTGAATAGCAGTTAATGGCAATTGACGCAACAAGCATCTACGTTTGAAAATATTTCTGTAACCAAATTGAAAAACATATTTCGAGTATAAATCTCGGAAATAAAAATAAAAAAAGATGAGAAAAACATTATTGCAGTGCCTATCCAAAGAAAAAGATAACGCTGAAGGTGGGGTTTTGCACGATGAGAAAAGTGTTGCAAAGACATAGTTTGCAGAGCTAGGCGAATGTAAACTAAGCGACGTCGAAGTTACAGGAAGTGAGAAAAAGGGAGAAGAGAAGAGAAGAGAGGTGAAGTGGAGAGAGAGAGAGACGTTTGAGAAGTAAAACTCTTACCCTTTCTATCTTTCTCTCGAAACTGAAAAGGTACCGTCGCGCCATTACGTCTCGTACTTTTTCCCGGAAGGCGAAAAAAGGGAACTCGCGCGAGACCGCAGGCTGTGCAACAAAAAAGCGAAAGGGTTGAGGAACAATGGGAAAGGCTTTTCTCGCTACGCCTAAGACTTCATCTCTCGCTTCTTTTTTTTCTTTTTCTTTTTTGGACTTGTCGTTTTCGCGAACGAGAAAAGACTTTGCGTCATTTCCTTTTAACGATCGACGATACACCCTTTTCTTTCCAATCCTATTTGAAATAATTCCTTTCACAACTAAACGCCTACGATGTGTCACTCGCTGATGACAAAATATTCGCTGTTGTGACGAAAATTGATTTTTTTTTTAATCTGTTCAACAAACATTGAATGGAAGAATGACAAGATATAAAAAGATTTCAGAAAAACAAGATGATTACTTTTTGAATAACTCGTATACGAAGAAACTAGAGATTAATTCTGATCGTGACGATAAATTCGATACAAAATTGTAATAAAGTCGTGCAAAGAAACGTTAGAATGATTGTTAATTAATGAAAGCTAAGTAACAAATTGTCGGACAAGATAACACGGTGGTAGAGGTTCGAGGAACCAATCACGAACCGATTTGACGTGGAGAATACCTGCGGTTGATCCATGGTAATATCAACCACCTTCGGTGCGGGTACAGAGAGGGGGAACGGGGGATCCAACAGGATGAAGATGAGAAGGAAGAGGAGGTGGAGGAAGATGAACGAAGAGAAACAATATATCTATCTATACAATACATAGATCAACGCGTGTACATGCGTGTACATGCACATGATGGGGAACACGTGCGTCCTACCGATCCAGAGGGAAATTGGATCGAAAATATATCGAGTCGAGTAATTAATTAAACCCTCTGCACCCTTCCCCCCCCATCCCACCCCACGATCGCTACCACTACCACCACAATCATTTTCATAATTACGGTAATGATAATCTCTACACAAATGAACGAACAGATTATTTGCGAGATAAGAAAAAGATAGATGAAAATCATACGAGTGGAATATGTTGCCTCGACTTGCTCGTCAAATTTTTTTATATTTATTTATTATATTTATTATTGAACATTGTTTAAGACATCTAACTGTGAGTTTGGCTTGAAAATATAAAATTAAGAAATAGAAAAAGTAAATAAATTTGAACATTGATATTCATGTATATAAAATTGAATGTTTGGATGTGTGCGCGTGTTTATTTAAAAAGAAACAAAGAAAGAACATTTGAGTGTTTGAAAAATAAATCAAAATAATAAACCGGTAACTAGCCGAGATTTAATTGATTACGCATCATTGTGAAATAAATCCGACACTTGGTTATATTTTAAAGTCCTTTCTTTTCAGTTCTACGGATGCAGCGAAAATTATTGAGTTAAAAACGTGTGTCCGGTTAAAAAATTCTACAACGTTACGATTACCTATTAGATTTTTTTAATACTAAATCTACAACGCGTGATCAAATGTTAAAAAAATATTCAAAATTATGGTCAGCTTACTTTTAGATGTACTTTGTTCTTATATCCAATACTGCCAAATCCATATCCATAATTGTACTGTATCCATATATGGTATATATCACTTTTCAATACTATACACACACACACACACACGTTCGCATATGCATATCACTTGCATAAGAAGAGAACACTCACAGGAATATACGCGACGCGAAATAAATGACATATTCTTAATATTATTGTTTCACCTTCCGACACTCGAAGAAGACTAACGATTATTATCGAAAAGTAGTTACGAATACATTCGAAAAGTGCCGAACATACACGAAGGTCAAATACAAATCTAACGACGAAATGACAACGTTCGGTTGTCGACACCGGCCGAGGAGTGACGGAGAGTACCGAACGTAAACAAAACATTGAACGTTCAAGCTAAGCCGGTAGTTAAGGAATGTTTTTCTATTTCTATTTCATATATAACGAATTTCTTAGAAGTCACCGAGAGATATAAACAGTACCGACGTTGAGTTCGTTTGACTTGGACGTACACTTTTGCCTATCTTTCTCTCAATACATACAGTACGTATAAAACTATTACTATATTTTTCTACAGCTGATCTATTTTTGCATCGTTGACCTACTTTTGTATCGCTGACCTACTTTTCTTAACAGTGACCTATATTTCGACAACTCTCTTCTATTTCGAATGACAGATTTTCATTTATTTCTTAATATTTTAAATAATTTCATTCGATTACATTCGATTGAAACTATTAGGTTGTCAAGTACGAAATGTAGCAAAAAAAATGTACATAATTGAATTGAAATTTGATTCATTTCATACTGGAAAACTTAACATTAACAAATAATTATTCCAAGTACGTTTAAAAAATATGTGCTAATTTAATTGTTATTACTTAAACTGTAAATATCTAAAAATCTTCCTTACACGTGTATTAAAATGAATCTTTTTCCTGAGAGTAACACTGGGTAATTGCTGTTTGAAATAAATTACAATGATATTATTATAATAATCTATTTGCGTTGATCTTTTTTAATAGAGAAAAATAAAGACTATAACTCTCTCTCTCTCTCTCTCTCTCTCTCTCTTTCTATGCATAGTGTTAGTGGAAAGTCTCCACTAGAATTTATAAGGTCCGTCGTAATGCATTCATTTTCATTATTCCTGTTAGCTTTAATGCAATTAATAGGACGCTCATAATCGATGCACGGCATCGTAGGAAGCCGAAGCGCGTTATTATCTTTACATGGTGTAACCCTTGTTCGATGACACCAACTAACCAATGACGGGTAACCCATTACGCTAATGGCCGACAATATTGCTTTTGCGAGGACGATACAATCCGCATCGTGTTCCTGTACTTCTACGTACCTAACCCTTTCACGATGTGTTAGTATCATGCGATTGAGAAAGAATATTACACAAAATTAAAACCAAATAGAAGAAGTCGGACGGAAGATGAAGAAGATGAAAAAGAAGAAGAGAATTGGAAAAATGATACAGGGTGGAAGAAAGAAAGACAGAGAGAGAAATAGAAAGAAGAATACAAACCACAGAACACGTTAATTAGCTCGTAATTACGATCGCGAGATTGTACATACGTATGTATAATTGTTCGGTGTACTAATTGGACTAATTAGACGAGAACGGTTCTATCAGCTTTTATTCTTTTCTCGATAGAAACAAATTTTGCGAAACGAACGACGTACATAGAAAAGAGAACTATTTTTGTTCCACGATTACTAAGTATTATCATGATTATTTAGTTTTTCATCAAAAACTCCAAATGTATCATGGATTCGGTCGAGTTACACCTCTCTTCTATTGTTTATCATCGGTAATTAGACTTCATTCGGTAATTGGGAAAAATGTTTCCAACAAAACAGGCTTACGAAAATTATTCATTGTTATATATGTTTCAACGTTTGTGTAATAATTTAAGAGATGATAATAATAATAATAAAAAACCTATAATTGTGTGAGATGTACACGTGTCAGAGGTGAACGAGGTCGAGTTATTTTCACTAACTCGAATAACCGAGCACGATTTTACTTGGACTCTCTCGCACGGTAAATATTTCATCTGACCTAATTCCCGAATCGATTTGTTTCAGAAATTTTTAACTAATGGATGGAGAAGAGTAGAATGAACTCCTCTAAAGTGAAATTTATTATTCGATCAGGGAAAACTTATCGTTAACTTCTAGACGAATTTTCTAACGAAAAGCTGACATGGTTTATTACATTATCCTACTTAAAATCTCTCTCTCTCTTTCTCTCTCTCGTTCTCTCGTTCTCTCTTGCTCTCTCTTCATAGAATTTCTTCTAAATCGTTTGTTCCTAGTTGAAAATTATTAGAGATAAACGGTACGAAGGAGGTAAATAAGTTAGTCGGTCCAACCGTTAAAACGCAAGCGCCCGTGGGAATCGATTTTCTATTTCCCAGAGTAGAAACTCCATCTTTTTCGGTCTCTTAGTACTCCGCCTACGAACTTCCTTCGAGAGAACGTGACGAAAATACTCGCCTCTGACCATTTTTACCTTAAGATAGAAATTAAGAGATTACTCGTTGAGACGGGAAATAAAAGGGTAAAGAGAGAAAGAGAAATAAGTTTAAAGTAAATAGTACCTAGGTGGAAAAAATCCGAAGAAAGATTTTCTTTCCTTTTTTTACTACTTTGAAATCAATACGGAATGTAGTAATCCAAATTCTCAAATTCTTTCTTCCTTCTATCTCCCTCGGTGAAAAAGGGGCGAAAAAGGGGGAAAGAGAGAGAGAGAAAAATGAGAAAAATTCCGAGGTTGGAATGGATCGTACAAAGGCAACCACTGGCTGAAGTAGTACGTTGAAGTAGTATGTTGGGAAGCAACGATAAAGGAGTGCCGTCCACTTATTGCGCTCGAGTTGTCTTTTACGTTCTCGACGTTCTACTTGCAAATAAAAAATATTAAAAAAGAAAAATCTAGAAGAATAAGAAGAAGAAAAAAGTAGATAGGAAAAACTGCAAAAATTAATTTTATTCTTCATCTTCTTCTTCTTCTTCTTCTTTTTGAGAGTTTAATAAACGTATTTGTCAAGGTCTGAATCGTGAAACACGAAGGATACACTATTTCAATTAGTATTTGATTAAATCTCGATTAACGTTACTCTCCGAGCTTTTTAAATCGAGTATAGACGTTTGAAAAATCGCCACCGAACTCGTAAAATCTCGATTTCCTAAAGAAACATTAACGAGCGAACGAATGGCATCCACGAACAAAGGGAAACGACGTCAGAGTCTTTCTCTATCGAGCTCCTCCCACTTCCGATAATTCCGAAAACTCATTTCAAGACTTCACCGAGAAACGTAAAATATAGGTAGACGAGTAATTGTGCGGTTGTAGAGCAACGGAAACGACTAAGATAGAACGAACGAACGAACGAACGAACGAACGAACGAACGAATGGCGAAAGAAAAAAAAAATATTAAATCTTGCGATATAAATGAAGAAAAAGGAAAAAGAAAAAAATCAGTAAATCTTAAATATCTTCGATCGTCGATAAGTCAAGAAAACATCTTATGAAAAATAAAAATAGAAAAGAAAATCTGTTAGAAATACCTCCAGCATGAGTTAAAAATTAATCAATTTTTCTCGTGGTTCTTTCAAAGCTCGTATTTTTAAAATACAGATTAAAAAAATAAACATTAGTCCGATTAGATATTTAATCAAGATTAGGAGGAACCTAGGAACTTATTTGGCTTAGCTTGTAGACAAAAGAAAATGATTACTCCAAATATTGATTTAACATCGTTAAACTTGAGTATACTTCGTTTAGCACGTTTCTCGATAATGGTCGATGCTAAATGAAAGGAGTATCGATTGAACAAGATTACTAACGAACCTTTTTCAAAAGGATCTTTCCTAGTAAAAACCTTTTTTCTTGATATAATTTGTAATATGGATTATCGCGTGAAATCGATCGGATTATCTGATTTAATATCAACGACCCTATCGTTCGTTTAAAGAGTTCAGAGTATTATTTATAGACGAAGATTCCAAGTAGTAACAACAGCTGTACGTCAGCCTAAGTCTTTTACGGTGAACAAAAGAAATTAAAAAGAAGTTTATTTTGTTATCAACGTATTACCATAATCCAATACACGTACAACTTTATATAACTTAAAATCAGGATAATTGTTATTTAATGTCGGGTTGCGTCACGGGGTTAAATGAAATAGAAAATAATTGTATATCAAAGAAAATCTGGTTATTTATATAACTCCTATCTCTCTTGGAAGTCTAATTTATATTCTCCGTATTCTGACGCTGACATATACCTGTGTATTATAGCATAAATTACAAGAACAAGAAAATAAGATAAAAATAGAAAGTAAAATGCTCTAATTTTCCAAGTACATGTTTCGTATCTTAAAATGCCAAGGGCTTGAGAAGTTTAAGCTCGTAGTTTCCAAAGGTAGAAGAGCTAGGAAAAATTACTTTCCACCTGGAGCGGCTAAAGGTGAAGGAAAGGAAACAGCAAAAGGAATTATGGATAAAAAGAAGGAAGAGAGAGTGAAAGGAAGAGAGAGAGAGAGAGGTTGGTATCTTTATGGCACGGATTACGCTGTGCATTTTCCTTGCTGTTTCAGACCGATCCCAAGACACGTCTGATAATAGCCACTACTAACACCACTACCAGAATTACCGTCGTTGAGAGTTCCTCAGAAATAAAATAGCAAATTATCCCTTCGCAAGGATATTTCAGCATGACGATGCATTTCTTTTCTACTTGTTCAACAATTCTCTACCGGGAGAAGAACATCCTTCGATCTATCTGCTTTTATTCAACCTGACATACCGTACTACCTAATCGCATTTTTGTCCTCTTCTTTCTACTTTATTTATTACAACTTCGAGAAATTCCAACCACATATGTTCTAATCGGATTAATCTTATTGTTAGAAATATATCAGAGAAGTATGTTACAAATAAATAAATTAATAATTCATTGAAACGCCGTATTAGGTTGTACAATAAAGAATTAACAAATAAACGCTAAGAAATAGCGAATAAATGATAAATAAATGTTCTCATTGAAATATATAAACTACTTCTTAAAATTCTGACATCGTTTATTGGTCAACCACAAGCAACGACCCATACAGTTAAGAAATAAATGCAAACGATCCTACTACGGTATTCGTCTCTTGTAACCTCGTGTAATCGTAGGATGAATCATCGCGAAAAGAAGCCGCGAATGACGAAGATCGAAAGAAAGATAAAATGAGAAAGAAAGAAAGAGAGAGAGAGAGAAAAGCGAGTCTTGTGACTCATCGTATGATCTATCAAAGGAAATAAAAAAGAAAAATAAATAAATAAAATAAATAAATGAAAGAAAAAAATTACTTGCTCGGCCCTCAACGAGTCGTCTTATTACATTAGAAAGTACACAGGTGGTTTCCACAGGCAACAGCAAAAAGAGACTCGAACACCTACTCTCTTAAGAATGCGCGACCTGAAGTCGATGTAAATTACACGCCACGATGCACTTTACCTTTCTAATTCGTTAGCTAAATTTTCCTCATATCGCGTCAATATCTTAGAAATACTGTTATTATACCCAATCAAACCATTGGAATAATAAATATTAGAATACGTATTAAAAGGATTCAAAGATGAGGATAAGAAAGATGAGTGAATAATTTGTAGTAATAAAAATTGTAAAAATAATACAATTAAAGAAAAATACATATATTAAATCTACCAAAAAGTTCTTTCCGTAATTTGTATTTGGTTTTATTCCAAAATCGGACAGAACTTTTTGGTAGATTTAATATACATAAACATTTGTTGATGAAATAAAATGAAGTAAGTCAATTGGAATAAGGGAGATTTGAAAATAGATGAGAATAATTGTTACGATAAACAATAGTATCGATTCATAGAATGTAACTAACGTAACAGGACTGGTCTTCCAAAGCTGGAATATTAACAGCTTATTATTCTCGACGCATGAATCGCATCTAATTCGTGTCTAACTACTACACTAGTTGAAGTTATGTAATCTCTGTCATTATTATTGCGGAACTGAAACATGTATAAACGAAGAGTTCATAGAGGTAGATAGTAGGGACAGAGAAAATGAGAGAGGGAAGAGAGAGAGAAGAGAGGAATAGAGTTAGAGTTAGAGAGTTAGTCTCTCGTTTTACTGACCCTTGATTCCCACGGTTCGATTTGGTAAACGTTAAGTACATGTTACTATATATGTATACGTGTTATATAATATATATTAAATCATCCTTAATATCCATATATATATATAATCAAATGAAAAGAAAAATAACTTATTTGAAATAATAAATACGGTGAAGTTGAATCGAAAAGTTTTGAGATTTGACACCGATACCAATTTGTATTATTTTTTAATAAATATTAATTTGATAAAACTCTAGTTTTTAGACAAAAACTATTACGAAATATTTAATTGACGATTTTGTACATTTTATTTGATATATTTGTTATTCAGGATCGTGTGTATTTAATGAAATAGGGCATGTACTATGTCATTGAAAGATGAAAAATGATTAAAAGATCGTATCACTTTCACCGTATAATAGTTTGGTAGACGATCTCGTTCAATTTTCAACATTTCCTTTCGCTCGAACAACTGCGAATTGCTTTTAGGTGTTCCTAGATAGTTAGAAGCGTGCTTTCACTCGGAAACAATATAAAGTGCGTTTAAGAGCAATAAACGATACGGTGGGAACTATTCTCATACTCGAAATCAGTATGAGAAAGTATAATATAATTCCTAGACGAGAAGAGTTTCGAGCGTGTTTCCCCCTTTTTTCTTTCTTTCGTAATAAATTTCACGAACGTGTGCGAATCGACACGTGAATGTACACGTGTTACATCCCGTTTTTCGAAACTTCCACCACTTGATCTCCCCCCTCCTCCACCCTTCACCCATCTACTCCTCTACTAAACTTTCGAGAACGACCTGGTTTCAAAACTATCGATATTTTTGGACAAATCGTCGATAAAACACTCGCTGTAGCGCATCGTTTGTTATAAATAAGTTTTCAAACGAGAAAAAACGAGGTAAACTGAAAGTTTCTAAGCGATATTTGAAAAAGCTATTCTGTTTTTATGAGAAAAAAAAAACAACAACGTGAAATAGATTTGACCTAAAAGGTATCTGGAAACAAAAATATATTTTTTAAATGCATATATATAAAAAAAAAAACAAAGAGAGAGAGAGAGAAGAAAATTAAAAAGTCACGACACGTAGTGCTCGATAAAATAAAAACAAAGTTAACAAACAGCTGTTCCAGCAAATGAAATCTTCGTGCCGGAACATATTCTATTTGGCGTCAAACGACGTAGAAATAATAGTATTTGGTGAAATTCTTTTGTTGGTTAAAAGATAAAAAGGATTTTCGGTGATAACAAGGTATTTCTCATTTCCTTCGTTCGCGTCCTTCGTAGTTTTTGTAAAAAAAATCAAAAGAAAAAACACACAAAAAAGAGGAATTAGAGATAGAGAAAAAGAAACGAGGTGTGAGAAGAAGGTTACTTCAGTTCTTTTACATTATCCTTCTATCTTTTTCTTATTTTTTCTCTTTCTCTCGCTCTCTTTTTTTTCATATTAGTTTGTTCGTATAATTAGCCACAAACGGGTGGTCGTTTTGCGGAAAGGGCTACGATGCAAAATTTCCGCTCGGTTGTGCGTCAAAGAGCGAAAGGTTGTGTTAGTTTATGTTGGATAGAGAAAGAGAGACAGGAAGGGACAAAGCGTGAGGAAGGGAAGGGAAAGGGAGGAAGTAAAAGGGTAAAAGGGAGATAGAAAATATCAGCGCCACAGTGTTCTGGCAACTCTTCAAACGATGCATCGTCGAAAATCAATTTCGTGGCGAGTCCCTGTGGATTTCATCGTCCCACAACGGATATGCCACTTCGTTCACGTCGAACGGGCCAATAAAAAAAATTTTTCTCCATTTTTTTTTGTTTCTATCGATTCGGAGATGAAAATCCATGGACGAGGACAATGTGATTGGAGACAAAAAAAATAAAATACGAGAATTATTGATAAGTAGTAGTAGTATCGACGTTTGTTTCATTAACCAGTCACGTTCGTTTTCTTTCGTTAGATGTTACGACACTAATCGAAAAGGCAGATTCGTGATTATCTACACACATTCACACACACACACACGTATGTATACACAAACGAAAGGTTTTTTTTTTCATTAGAAGTATACTTCAAGGACGATCTATCGAATAACGCGACAAGGCTGCAAAGAAACGTTCTCTAACTCTTTCTCGAAACGATTTATCTGTTTAAATCAGTTCGACGGTTCCTTCGATATTATATTCTATCTTTCTCTATCTCTCTTATAGTCTCTCTTTCCTAGTATATAAACGTGGCCAGGAAATTCAGTGTAATAAAGAGAAAATGACGGTAAACGGAACAGTGGTCGTAAGCGAACGGACATAGACGGTCTTTATCCACTCTCAATGACATTACGCAAATAGCTCCTACTTCTCGTTTAAAGAGAAAAACAGGTAGAAAAAAATCTTACCTACCAGCGTCACTTTCCTGTTAGCATTAGAGAACCGTCACTCCTGGTCGTAGAGTTAAACGATTCAACTTGTGTCGTAGTTTCGAATATTCCAAGAAGTTGTCAATACTTTTTTATTTACCCAATTATATAATCGTTCTTCTCTCTTCTCTTTACTTTTACTATTTATATTTTTTTTATATATATGTTCCTTCTCTTTTTGAGTAAAATGTTATTTTCATAAAAATACCATACGCGGTACCATAACGAAGCCATTCTTTTTTGCAATAGATTGGTATCGTTTGCATCATTTCGCCTTCGAACGACTTCTCTCGAAAGAGCATATCGAATATCCAACTATTAACAGGCACGAAGAGTATAATATCACGTTCTCCGCACGTGTGCATTCGCCATAATACCATCGAGAAAGAGAGAGAGAGAGAGAGAGGTATCAGAGGTTCTACTGGTTATCGATTTATCGTTTATTGTTAGACTCGAAAGTCTAACTTTCGATCGTTTCCAAGTAATACATTGAAGATCTATGTACTTAAATCTAAACACATACACATCTTTCATGAGAGATGTAACTAACTTTCAAACTTTCCTACTGTCTTACTTGTACAGTTCTTTCTTTCTTTCTTTCTTTATTCATTTTTTTCTTGTCTTCGCATTTCTCGTCACGCCAACGTAATATAATTATGTTGTTAACTGTGTTACCGTTAACGAACATCAACAACCACCCGGTGGTATACGGAAATCATGAAATTTTAATTAGACTTTATAATCTATGAAATGAGATTTTAAAGTAAGCCTGGTTTTCTGTTCATGGATCTCGAGCATAATATACACATACATATTGTATATATATATGTACATATAATACAATACTTATAGTAGGATATTATACATACACGTAACATACCGGATGTTCTCGATTTTCTTTCGTAACACGTTCCTTTTCCTTCTTTTACAACACCTTTTAACCCCCTCCTCCATCGTATACCCCCTTCTCTTTATTTTTTATTACTCCTAACGATCGTTGGGTTGCTAACGACAATAATTTCCCGACTCGTTCGTCTTTTCGTTCAGAGTTGGCGTATAAATCGTCTCTACTTTCTATGAAAATAAATACCAAAGAAGTAAATAAACAATTAAAAAAAAAAAAGTACTATCAACTGACCTAGTTCCGAGGGTGCTTTTAAATTTTATTCGAGCTTTATGCTCGTAATTGCTGCACGGGCTTGAGAGTTTCATTAAATTATTCCAACAAATCTAGACCGAGAGAATATTATTTCCTAACATAATTTACACGACCGCTAACGCGTAAATTGTTATTTCTTTTTTTTTAATGTATTATTAACATATCTTTGTTTATTCACAGGTAAATTCAGTGACGTTTATTAAATATTTTAATGCATTATTTGTTCAAATAAATCCTTTCTCCAATTACATTTCTTTTTTATCTCTTTTATGTATGTAAATATGCATAACTAAATATAATAACAACAACGTCGATATCGCGTTTTCGTATATCGCACTAATACCAAAACTGATAATAAACAACACGCGTTAAACCACCCTCTCAAGATTACCTTTATCTCGATATTACAGTACATGCGAATTTTGATAGTTATTCCCTTGAATATACGGTTTATAGTTACCATCATACAAGGGTTACGGTGTTATAATAATTAGCCACTGACAAGGTATGTTAGTTCTCTATATATATAAAATACATAAATATACACATGTATATACGTATATATAGTATATATAGTATATATAGAGTAAAGAGAGTGAAAGAGATATTAAAAGCATAGAGAAGGATGCTTCGTAAGCACCTGTGGGGATATACACCCCCGTTTATATTCTCTTCTTCCTTCTTTTTTTTCTTTATTTTTTTCCTCTCTTTCTCTCTTTTTTATCTTTTTACACGCGTCAACGATGAAGAAGAAGAAGAAGAAGAAGAAGAAGAAAAAGAGAGAAAATATATGGAAGCTGTGGAAGTATGCGTGTATGCGATGTGTATACGTTCTCAGCAGTGTGAACGACCACTTAGAGGGAAAAATATCACAGACACGCACACCCTTCTATTTATCTATGTATATATCTACGTGAACGTGAAAACGAGCCTCGATTATTCCTTCCCGAGGATGAGTAACACCCTAACTACTTTGTATGCAAAACGACGTCCCATGCTAGACGCACACGTACTCTCTTTCTCGGTGCACACACCCCTATGCTCACCTACCCATCTAACTTTGACGATATTCTTCTTCTTCCCTGAGTTCTAACTTGCATAGTAGTATCTTACGAGAATATACCTTAAGTTATCTACACATAAGGTTATTTTTAATTACATGCTAGAAACGTGTTGTTGTTTTTTTATTTTTATTTTTGAACAAAAACTAAAACACGATCGGACTATTTTAATTAAATTTTAGCAACGGTCGAAGTTATCATAAAAAGTACAATAACCATTATCGCGTAAATATTAATTCGCCATACGCGTGTCAATATTGTATTTACGTATTATACATATCTGAGAATACACGCTCTTAAACGTTATCAGTGGTTAGCCGACTAAAAAGCGGTTACTTCAAAGAAACATCGGGAGAGACTTCGTAGTTCTTTAAAGAAAGGATACCCCCGGAAAAGAAACTTCCTGCAAATGTCTACTTTCAGAATTTTTCTACAAAATAATTATTACATATCTCTTGAAATAAATTCATACAATTGTTATAGAGATGATTATATTCGAATGATGAAATATATTTAAACGAGGACAATCTTTGTAACGATGATTGTAATCCAATGATGAATAGAAGAAGAAAAATATTGAAATGTATGTTAATAAAGTCTTATAATCTAGACGTATACAAATATGATTTAGAATTATTATTGAAAGATGAATACAATTATCATAGGATTTTCATAGCAGCTTGATCTAATTTTCGATGACTCAAAGTCACATCGATGTAACGAAAAGGATACTCGTGAGAGATGTGGCAGTAGCAGCCACTATTATTCACGATTGTGAATGGAAGAAAGAGGAAGATAGAGATAGATAGATAAAGAGACAGAAAAAGAGAGAGAGAGAGAGAGAGAAAGAGAGAGAGAGAAGCCATGTCGGCGAGAAGTAAGCGAGGCGGAACGGGAGAAGAGGAGTGGGCGTTTTAATTTTGCACGCGACGACAAATTGCGTCCCTCGTTATTTAGGGTGGCATCGTGCAGCTTCCTCCCCGCACCAGCTGTGCATTAGACGATGCGAAAAGCTTTACTCTTGGAAACTCGACGAAACGTCCTCCTACGAGTGCTGCCCGCCCGTTTTGTAAGCCTGCGCTAAACAGAAAGAGAGAAAGAGAGAAGAAGAGTTTCGTTTTCCGCGTTCGACATTGGCTTCGTTAGCCATCCACGAATTTACATTCGAAATAACCCGAGAAATTCTCAAGTTTAAATACTCACCCTATCTCTCGTTTCAACTCAACCCCTCTTTTCCATTCTCTCTCTCTCTCTTTCTTTCTTTTTGTCTTTCTTATATATTTGAATATCTCGTCGAGCAATAATCATAATAGAAGTTATCATACTTCCCCGATAAATCGAAAGAAAAGAATTTTATTAATCGTAAAGATAACTTTTGAGATACTAATGTGTTTAGACAAGTCACGTATCGTTTGTACTTCATTTAAATGACTAATACTCAAGCAGCAATATTCGTGAGAAAATTCTACTCAGAGAGTAGTTTAATTGTTCAAACTGAGTTTAATGATGAAAAGCACTTGTTGGTTGGAAAATGAAAAAATGATTACAAATATATAAATAAATAAATGTAACTTATTTGAGGTACGAGTTGAAAGGGAACATGCGCGTTGTGAAGCAACGTTCGTGGATTTAGAGAACTATCGACGAAATGCAGCTACCCAAAGAGTCAAGGAGAGAAAGAGAAAGAGAAAGAGAAAGAGAAAGAGAAAGAGAGAGAGAGAGAAAGCATTAACTCGTACGAATAGAGAGAGGGTCCCCATACGGTAGGATACACGCCGCTAGACAATGCAAAGCTACGAAGGATCCCGACTGTTAGAGAGTACAGAAACAGACACTGCTAGAAAACTGAGGTCGGGATGGTTGAGAGGGAATTTTTAAAGAGAGAGAGGGAGAGGAAGAAAAAGAAGGAAAATAGTACTCTTGATAGCATGTCGCACAGGTAGTTTTCTCAATAGTAGTCGAAACCCAAGATGGAAAGTTTCTCCTTGGCTGGTAAGCAAGTCACGTAACAGCTTAGAATTTAATACTAATTACTAATCGTCGACGTATATCGAACCCATGTACAAGGGTGTATCTCTAAGCATGTGCAAGTACGTTGATACGCGAGACCGGAAATTTGATATCGATCGCGTAACTTTGCACGATGAGAATCTATTGAATAATTAGAAACACGATTGATTGATAGGACGTTTCATTAATTGAATTAATTGGATTAATTATTCTAAACATATGTTAGTAAAAAAAAATCACGTTTAACTCTTGAAACGTTCAAATAACGCGCTTATCTTGTGCAAAGTTTTAGTTTAGTCGATAGATGGCAATAACATCGGTTTCTTCTCAGGAGTACATCACTATCGTGAAGACTTTAAATTGACAAGAGAAGTACTGTATAATCGTGCCTTAAACTAATGAGTAAGGAAAATATAGAGCTTTGGTAACGCTTAGCTATGCTACAAATTTAAGCGACCATATTTTTGAAGAGGTACAGGTCGTCCCATGGACGCGCGAACTACTTTTTCGCGTGTCCAGGTGAAGCGATTTGCCTCAAAAGTTTACAAGCAATAACAAGGAAAACAAGCTTAAAACAATTTTAAATTAAGGGATCAAATTTTAACCCACAGTTGTAAGTAAACTTTAACGACTAACTCACTTAATTAAGTGATTAAAAATAATGCAATGTTAAAGAATTATGTAGAAAATTGTGAGGAACAAAAACAACATTCTAGGGTGAAAATAATAGATAAGCGTGTTTTAAGAGTGGGATATATTAAAAAATAACAAAAAAAAAAGGAAATTTTAATGCGCCTCTCGTTAGTAACAAGGGCGGTACAATCCCTTGCAGTTTACACTCTGATTACTGCCATTAAGGAAGGTCCGTGAAATCCAGCAATTACTTTGCCAATGATCGAGGAAAGGAAAAAGTGTGACGCGTGCAGGTATGCAAGCTGGGGAGTCGCCAGAGTCAATTCCAAGTGTGTATGCTCGTGTCGATTGGATAAGTGCATTCCCGAACGATGTCTTTCCCTTCCGAACCATCCTGTGCTGCTTGAAATCGTGCTTGCTTTACTTACACCTTTTAACACGTTCTCTTACACCTACGTCATATTCGTTCCTTAAATCTTACAATTAGTATTTTTGACTAACTAAGCAACTGTTAGATTTTTTTCTTAATATTATTTTATTTACTCGACCCAGTTTGCCCGACCTACTTGATAAGAGATAACCAACAGATATGAGCTACTTTGAAAGTATAAAGTTCCGCAAAAATTTGGGGAGATGAACCGTTGCTATTCGCTAAATGGAGCTCCATTTACATTTAGCTAGACAGCAATGGTTTGAACAGCTAAGAGTGTAGAGACGTGTTCACAAAGCGCCATTCCATTTATGCCTTTAACACTTCCACCCTTGGAATATATAGCTATTGCGAGTGTACTTTAACCGACTAACTAAAGCAAAGCAAAGGCAAGGACCTTTTTAGGTCCTAGAAGCACTCGGGTCCGTGGTGTCGCCACTCACCAACAGCTTTGCCACAAGCTGCCCTGCGGTTTTATTATTATGTGTTGAACTTGTAATAATTATTGTATTTAATATATATGTACGCGTATATGATTATTCGTTGTTTCTTGTTATTATTATAATTATTGTTGTTGTAGTTTGCTACTGGGTACCATTTTTAATAATTATCTTTCACGAAATAGGGATCAAGCAAGGACAGTCATAATTCGAATTAACGCGTCACACGTATACGTAAAGAGACTTACGAGCGTCCCGTTATACACGGTAAACTAAAAAATGACGCAACATTCTCTTTCTTTCTTTCTTTCTCTTTGACTCCCACGCATACGGCAGTTCTGCCCCCGTACCTCGTACACAAAACAATAGGAAATGTAACCGTTGGCATACCGGATGACAGACACGCAAATAGGTGCAACCAGGGTCTAGAAGCAAAGTGCCGGAAGTAAGCTGGTCGTGCGTGACACCAGTCGACACTCACCGCCTCTTGTCCTACACTAGCAAATCGCTTCTGTAGTTCAACGAGTTTCCACAACTTTGTTAAATCTCTTTATTGTTTACTTTGAAACCTCTTACTAAGAAGAAAATCAGATTCATTAATAGATTTGGTATATCGGATCTAAGCAATTATTATTATCATCTTTATTTCAATTCTGTCCAATTATTTCAATTTGTAAAGTCGCCTAAAATTACAATTTTAAAAGCCCTAATATCTCCGTTCCGAATCTAATTATATTATATTTACCCTATTTCATTTCCGTCGATTTATTCCACTCTACGTAAATTATTTTAGCACGATTTACACCTCAAACTTGAAATTTCTAATAAAAGAATTAAAAAAGAATATTCCATTTGTAATTAGGAATCTAAATATTTAATCATTAATTAGATTTAATTACCATCCCACAATTATTCAACTTATTGTTAGAGAGAGAGAGAGAGAGAGAGTATATATTTATTTAAATAAACTATACTTAATCCGGGAATAATCGGACAGAGACCATTCACTACTTAAAAGTTGTAATCCCAATTTGAGAGAAAAGCCGGCAGACAGAGAAAAAGAGAGAGACGGAAATATAAAAGAGAGAAATAAAGAGAAGAGTTCCTCTCCTCGCATCCGGAGGAGCAGTTAATTGTGAATTGCCGTCTAGATCCTTAATGGATCGTCAGCGACGTGAACAATAGCCAAACAAAGAGAGGAAAAGAAGAACGTATAAACGCGCACGCGAGATGACGATAAAGAGAGAAAAAGAGAATGAGAGAGAGAGAGAGAGAGAGAGGAGAGACAAGAAGCAGATTCGAAGCAATGCGAATCGGCGAGTTACCCGCAGCAACGAATAAGAAGAAACAATTGGATGCTAGAACGGCGAGTAACGAGCGAGAAATTGGACCGCACAATGCGCCTCGTTAATTGTCCTGGCATTTCGGCGAGAGCTTTAGCTTCACCAACAACACCCCGTCATCCCACCATCACCACTACCACCACCAACACCACCAACACCACCACCACCACTGCAGCTGTCATCGTCGCTATGCACGTAAACGTAGATAGATCGAATATATATATGCAGAAATAACTCGTTTCCCCATGTTCTATGGAATTTCTAACAAATTTCCCCGAAAAAGCTATTTGTTATCGAGTTTACGCAAACTTTCCCGCTGTTATAGAGATTCATTGGACTATTCGATTAAAAGAAAATTTAATCAACGAATAAATTAACCGGTTCAACTAAAACACGATCTGACTATGATTCGATATACGCATAGAAGATCTAAACAAATTGTTAAATAAATATTTTTCAAAAATTCATTTCAAGTAACATCGACAGATGTTTCAAACCAAAACTGATTTCTATGAAAGAACCACTTAAACTATACCATCTAATCAATAATCTAATCAATAATCTAATCAATAATCTAATCAATAATCTAATCAATAATCTATTGAAATCAATGTAGATTCCTAATTTAAGTTTAAATCGACAATTCGATATGAAGTTGATGCAAGCGCCAGTGGAAAGAGAATGCAAATTATGCAAGCCCGAGGGTCACCACCTACTTCCAGCATTGTGCATGCTGAGGCGTTACTGACGAACGGAACTTAATAATCGTTTCTACGCCCACGACATCGTCATTAACGTTTCTCTATACGACCGAAAAGGAAAGAGAGAGGGATGAGAGAGAGAGAGAGAGAGAGAGAATAAACAGACAAGATTGGGGTTGTTCCGAATAGACTTGCCAAGATATTCCAAGTTTCATTAGCTCCTAATCATCCATCCATCTTGTTCTAACTAAGCCTGAGGTTATATTCTCTCATCGAACTTCCTTATTCTGTCCCTAACTTTCACGAATAAATAATACTTCACTCTATAAAGCGTACTTTTCATTTACCTACTTTACCCCTGTATTATCTCAATCGATCGGAAGAAATAAACATTTTATCTCGAGGATTGAATCCTCCTCCTCTTTCTCCATGGTACTCTGGTCCATCTCTCGTCACCTTTTTTTTTTGCTCATCTTTATTATCGATAAAAATGAATATCTGCTTGTACAATCTTAAAGTCATTATTTTTCCATTCAGTCTTCGTAATTATGCGTTTCTTTTGGTTATTACAGCCAACGCTTCCCTTTTTCTTCTTCTTCCATTTCTCCGTTTTTCAAGAAAGAGCCCTTTAGACAAATATTGCTTTTACGCCCTTTTCAATCTCGACCAAACTCTATCCTTTTTCTTCTTCTAACTTGTTTAAGTTATTCCTAGGCTCCGATATTTCTTCCTCTCGTTTCCTTTGGTTGATCGAGGATCGAGAAAGTAATGTTGAAGGTTAAGATGGTAAAAAGGGCAGAAGCATACTGAAAAGGATAAGAAAGAAGAAAGGGAATAAGTGGAAAGAGCTCGACTTTGGGGTGAGTGGTCGAAAGAAAATAAAAAAAGAGGAAAGTGTTCCAGGTTCCAGTGAAGAAACTTTCCCAATTTATCCCGCAATCCCATGGTTCAGTGACTTTTTAAATTGCTCGCGAGATACCAGTCTGCTATCTTGTCTCTCGCAATCGCGATTCGTCGTTACGCGCATTTGCACGATCAGGTGCTTTCGTAAACGACGGAGAAAGCGTTCTTTTTTCTCTTTTTATTTCTCTACTAATATTAACGTTTTCATTGAGACGGTAAAAATGTGCCCTTCTTGTTACGATAAACCTTTCTACTATAACAAAACAAAAGAAAAATATCGACAATGCAATAAAAATTAGAGAAACTCTGTTAAGTTGAAATCACCATTTTCTATTTCATAACAAGTATTTACTTTCCCTATAATCCAGGTAAACTATTATTTAGCGCCAAGCTCGATAAAATTAATTCTTCCGACAACCATAGTAATCCTGCACCGAACTTTAACAATTTACTCAACGATGATTATTTTTAAACCATTTTTTAACTCGCCAAAACACGTTAAATTATAATAAATTAGTATCAATGTTTCATATCGCACGACAAAATTCAATTGCTATGCTTTCTCTCTCTCTCTCTCTTCGGTAAAATAATGTTTGTAGAATAATTAGACAATACGGTTTGTAACATATCGACGAAAATCAAATCATTGGAGAATTAATTTTTAATGAAAAAAAAATGTTAAATTATTTCGAAAGATGATAATTATTATTATTTTTCTTTCTTACATTTGTATCCGGAGAAAAACGGAAAGAGAAAGATGGGAGAGAAAAAGAAAAGGACGAGTGCAATTTCCGAAATAAGTTGCACGACTTACTCCCTATCTAAAAATAATCGCGAAAGATAGTAAAGGAAAAGGAAAGACTGCAAGGAAGAAGAAGAAGAAGAAGAAGAGGAGGAGGAGAAAGGGAAGGAGAAGATGCACACGCGAGACGAATTTATTCTCGTCGTCGGCACGCTCTCGAAAACTCGAGGGTCCTCGATCCCCGTTTTGCGAGACTCGACGACTAAAATCCGGCTTACGAATAAATCCCAAGCGTGCGAGTCCTTCGATTCTAACTCCCACGCGACGATGACGAAGAAAACCTGAATGTATGTATCGTGAGAATCACCGAAACTCTGCCATTTAGAATAGTATAATAAATCTAGCTTATAGCTACTCCCAACTGTATTCATTCTCTACGAGTTGATTTCTACTTTTTTTTTTTTTACATTTAACTACGTATATGCAAATATTTTTATTTACTATAGAAAAATATTACAATTAATCTTACGACGAAAACATTTTCAAATGAGATTTACATTTGCAAGAACGAAGAGATTTGGGAGGGTGGTTTTACACAAAAAAAAACAAAGTCAAAATATCGCGTTTCAAAAAAAAAATAAAATAAAATAACACTTCATTCGAATATGCTTATATCCTAGAATAATTTTCATTCGTATGAAAATATATTGCATATTACGTAAATGTTACTATATATATATATATATATATTTATGGTTATCAAATAAAAGATATCAAATGTAAATACGTATCTATGCTAACAGAAAAAGGGTAACTAAAGTAGAAAAAAAAAGAAGTTACCCTAAAACTCCGCTATAATGCACCGGTTGTTCCATCGAGATAAGAAAAAGATGTATACTTCGAACATTATGCCCATTACCAACTCACCACACAACAGGGAGAAAGGAAGTTTGCATTGAAGGCTCGTCTTGCCTTGAATACAATGAGTTGTCTTATTAGCGAGAAGGTAAGTACCCTACACCTACAACCTACACATAAATATCTATATGCAATAAATTGTCGAGTTAGTTGAAACCGCCAATCGTTGTTGTTTCATCCGTTTCATTCGTCATTCTTGGATGAATATACTGGAGCTTTTTCTCACAAGATCATTGACCTTCATCGTCGTCGACGTCGACGTCGACGTCGTCTTCGAAGAAGAAGAAGAAAAGTAAGAAAGAAAGAAAGAAAGAAAGAAGAGGTAGAAATAGAGAGGTTCTTCCATTAAAAGACAAATTCCTTCTCGTTATGAGAACGCTGTGTACCCGGAAATGCATATCCAATGTATTCACTTAAGAACGGATGAACGTGCAATCCAGACAATGTTAAACAAAAAATAAAAAAAAAATAGAGAGAAATAGAAAAAAAATGAGAGATAGAAAGATAAATGTGAGAAAATTGTGGTCTGTATTAACAAGAGGAACGTTGATCCGATATCATCATCGACTTCTAACTAACGATATCTCAGGAACACAATCTAAGGATCATTTTTCCGTAGATCATTATCCTCGAGGAGGAGAGTTAACGATTAATCTTAGAATTTATTTCTAACACCGCAGGGAGGTGCATATATTCTGTTATTTTCCATCGCAGCAGGAGGGGAAACGATCGAAGGGACGAGATTAAATTGCTTTAACACCTTTTCCCTCTTTCTTGATCGACCCGAAAGACAAGATAAGAAAAGACATGTGACATTAGATCGCGAATAGCAATGTTGTCTCGTATGTTAGACATCAATTATCGTTTGTATTCGTTTTACTCGAGAATAATCAGATTTTCTCCCTAATCTTGGAAACTTTGCTAACGATTGGACATAAGTGTCGACAGTAGAAAACCTGTCAAGACTACGATACATATTCGATTCGAAATAAAACGATTAAGGATTATTCGATTTACGTACTCTACAGAAAACTACCCTGCAAGTATAACGCAAGTGTAGAATTTGAACAATTGAAGTTAACCAAACGACAGGGGTTTAATGAACACACCGACGGAATGTTCTGTTCGTTACTCGAACGAGATCGTTATTTTATGTGAATAGTCGATGGTGTTTGAAATTAGCACCACTTTTTTCTTTTTTACGATCTACAACTCGCGCGCGAAATTGTTTAGCTCACCCCTACCTCCGACTCCCCTCTTTTCGCAACAGCACGAACAGCAAGGTAGAAACTCTCGGGACTTTTCTCGCTAAAAAGCTATCACGCGAACGATCGGTACCAACGTAATTTCAATTACGCGCGACCACCGCGTGTTCGTCAATGGAATGACAAACGTTAATTGGCGAACGAACAGCGGCGACGAATTTAATATGGGTACGTTGCGGTCACCATCAGCTAACGTCCCCTCTAACGACCCTAACTACCCCTCGATACCCCTCGATACCCCTCTTTCCCTAACTTTTTTTTCCCCCTTGTTAATACCCTGCATATAACTCGCACACGTCACAATTTGCATTTAATTAGATTTATTTTATTTTATTTCAAATGAGACACAATATAAACATTTAATTTATATATTCTAACATAACATAACATAACTAACTAACTAACTAACTAACTAACTAATTAAGTCAACGTATTAAGTTAAATTAAATTGAAGATTGCACGTGTGTGAGTTTAATAAAACACAACGTTGTAATGAATTAAACACGAATAATAACGGGATTGTACAAAATATTGATCCATTTATCAAAATAATAATAATAAGGAAAGAAAAAACAAAAGTGAAAACAAAAGAGAAAATAATGAACTCGATCTAATCTATTAAAATCTTAGAATCCTTTAACGGTCTGTATTTTCCTGTAGCAAACGTTTATATGTATGAGGTCAACTCGCTCCCACAGAGTGTAGTAGCAAGCACACAACGGCTATATATCGTGTCTCGATGGAAAAATAATACGCGAGAGGATATTATGCGTCGCATAACAATCAGCCCATGCACCGGTAGAGAACCAACCGGTGAATGGGTTAACGACGATTCCCCAAGTGGAATTAGGTTTGCGGTTTTGACCTCTACGTAAAATCACAGTGTTCCTTTGATTTCCGCGTGTATTATTAATCACCATCGATGTGATTTATTTAAACGTGAGATTTTATACAGGACGAGCTACAAAATTATTTAACAAATTCAGATTCAGGTTTATTAGTTAAAGCTCGAAAGAAGTTTATTATCGATTATTCGTCTAAAAACTTTTCATCCACTCTGTGTAAAAAAATAAAAAATAAATAAGAAATATAAAATAGAACGGAAAGAAATAAACTTGAAAGTAGTAAACGTGTCTTTTTTTTTCCATTGGTATCAAAGAACAGTAATCGACTGGTAGAGTTGACCCCTCCCAGAAGGCAACAGAAAAAATAGAGAAACAGAAACGGCAAGAGAAAGAAAAAAAGAGAGAGAGAAAGAAGGAACAATATAACGCCATTGCTCTCGTGTATACACGTTACACGTGCCGAAGTAGTTGCCGTGGGAGCAGCTGGGCAGGTGAATGTACTCGCGAGCACATAAATACTACGATGGTGTTAGTGATAATAGCGTGTCACACTCCGTAAAGAATACCCTAGAGCTTCTATCAAAACGGAAAGTCTTTTCAATACGATCTCTTACGATTTCATCATTTCTTTTTAATATTAAATATGAAGATTTTCGATTACATCAAAACATTATTCACCGATCCAATGTATTCTGTTCCTGTATCTATCCACGCATCCATACAAAACTTACATAATTAATTAATTAATTAATTAAATATAAAACAATACAAATCGTTATTATAGTATTGTTAATCGTGTATGAGATAAATGTTACTTTAATTAAGATATTACCAATTTTCCTATTAATTTTTAATGCTATAATATCAAGTTTCATATTTAATTATGAAGAAAACCGATACTAAACTCATTACTTTTTGAATATAACAGCCGATCAAATAATGATAATTATTACATATACTTTAATAAAAAATCTGTCAAAACTTTCATAATAACATAATTGATATTGATAATTGATTTTGAAAATGAATGAAAAAAAAATATAGTACTCATCCTGTATTTATCCGGTATTACATTAATTTCTACGTTTCATAATAAAGTTTGCAAGCATATTATATATGAAACTATCGAATCATAAGTTAGTCGATTGAGAACGATCTCGATAACGTTAGACGTTGCAATATTGTGTTATCCAAGAGTCCTTCCATCCAGTAGTTCGTATCGCGTGTACTCCTTCCGCTATCACGATATCTTTATATCCATCCTTTCTATATATATATAAGTATATAATGTATGTATATAATGCATATATGTACAATATATATATAAATATACGTGTGTATAGTATCATCCGTTTGCACTAGAATTATTTCTCTATTTGGTTCTCTGCCAACTTTAATAGAATTTTGTCTGAATTTGGTATCTCATCTTAACGTTCAAATATTTAGTTTACCATCGTTTAGATTTGTTTCAAGTACGATACTTTTCAATAACACATAACAGATTTTTAAACAAAACCGTATGATTGGTTTTTTTTCTTTCTACAAGTTAAAAGAGACGTGAGAGATAATTTCGTAGTGGAAAAGGGTTAAATACATTCGACCGTTCGTTTTTCTAATCGTTAAGATGATCGTGGTTCTACGTTATGATAGGCGGAATGGTCTGGTAATGAAATATAGTACGTGTATCACGAATCTTAAGCTTATGTCAGTTGGAAGAGTAAAAGGGTAAGTAAAAAGGGTCCAAGTAAAAAATCCAAGCTACGATCTTTCGTAAGATGTAAGAGGAGGGAAAAGGATGAGAAAATAGGGTCCAGAGGTTAACGAGATCCTGATACTCCGAGGTACTCTGTGATCGGTGTAAATGTTCCTGTTTCTTATCCTTCGAGTAGTCTAGAATAACAGGACTCTGTTGTTCTCAATTTTATATTGTATTACTGATCTCTCTCTCTCTCGTTTTTAATATTTATTAATATATTCTAGATTTAAAATGTTATATAAAGTAGGACAAAAGTTTCTCTAACATATATTTCAAATATCTGGTATAAGATTTATTTGCTAAATCGGATAGAAACTTTTGGCTCAGCTTATACGTGCATATATATACATACATACATTGTTAACTATTTACTTTTGTGTTTTTAAATGAAAGAAGAAAAAAATGGTTTTCTTCCAATGCATTTTTATCGAAAGAGGTATTCTCTCGCTGTAATAATTGTAATAAATGTAATAAATGTACGTATAAAAAGGTTAACTCCAGGAAAGTTCGTCGTAAGTATACGCAGACTTCATTTTATTATTTCATTTTGAAAGGAAGGAAGGAAGGAAGGAAGGAAGAAACTTCTTGGTGAACACGAACGTCGCCAATACTTTCAAATTTATAAGCTAACGTCAATAAAACCTCGAAGAAAGTTTCGATATACCTAAACTTTAATCTCTCTCTCTCTCTCTCTCTCTCTCTCTCTTTCGTCAGAAACTTGTATCCTTACGATAAACCGAAACTTCAAATTCTCATAACTCTTTCGTATCTTTCTTCCATCAAAGGATTAAACTTCTAAAGTTTCCTTCCCCGTTTCGATTGCTAATTTCATATTCCTTCTTATATGGTTTTAAGAAACGATGATTCAAACGATGGTTTATCATCAAATGAGAACGATCACATACTTTTATCTCAATAAGAAATATAAATAATATATATGTGTATATATTTGAGGAAAGAGAATATATTGAAATTTTCTCAGCATCCTTGATCCTACTTCCTTCGACCTGTCATCGACAGAAATTTCTAACAATAAGTACCGTATCTAGACAATGAAATAACTCTACGAAGGGAGACACCGAAAGATAATGTCATAAATTCTCGACGACACTATTGTTTCTCTTCTCCCTATTCCTATCTTTGTCTTTGATCTTCCTAGGGTTGCAATTATCTTAACTGCGCATGCGCGTGTGTGTATATGTGAAGGATTTAAAAAAAAAACAAAACTTATGAATTTAAATAGCGATTAACATTTTGTTTCTTTTAAATGAAGGCCATTTAATTAAAAAAAAATCATTCGAATCGTAATAGCACCAATAAGAATAATTTTTTCATATCCTTCATTTGATTTATCCTATAGAAATAATAAATGTAAATAATCACAATATTTATATAATAAAGAATCGTATTGGAAATATTGATCATGCTGTAAAAGAAAAAAGAAAAGGAAAACTGACCTACCGCTACTCTTCGTCGACGGAGCAAGGACGTCACGTGACTACGGTATCTTTTGCGATCATTTTTTTTACCACACATCGAGGTCAGTCTTTCTCTCTTTCACACACACACATATAAAAGAGAGTGTGAGTGAGAGAAGGGTTACGTAGGCGACCGATTTAAAACTGCCAAAATCGACGACTCGTTGCTCCGACAAGATGGCGTCTCTACTGCTAAAGAATTTTTCATGACTCTTCTTACGTCAAGTATTATGATGTAACAACTTTGCGATATTATATACATAACAATATATAAAAGTAACGATAAATGTTTATTTCAATCTAAGACGATTTAAAATGTTTCTATATGCATATAATATTGAATATCATTATTATTATTGAATAAAATAAAAAGAAGATTGTAAAATGGCGCGGAAGTAAACGCTTTCACTGGTTGTTGGTTGAAAAGATTCTTCTGAAAACAAGGAAAGCGGTTAGTCGAGCGATCGATCGAAGGAAAGGTTGAAAGCGAATGAAACGGAGACAGAAACAGAAACAGAGAAAGAAAGAGAGAAAGAGAGAACTCTAAAGAACTCTAATCTGAACATTCTTGACGCAGCGAACTCGAGCTCGAGCATGACGATCTTGCATTAAAAGCTGGGTCGCGAAAGAGATACCGTTTACTAGGGACATCAAAGCAGTTACACAATGAAGTAGTAATAGCGATCACGTCGATGAACTTTACTTGTGTTTCAATAGGAGAGAACGTGTGCTACCATCTTCTTTCATTCTGTCTCGCATGAACTTCGAACGATGAACGATGATCTCTTCAAGATGATATGGGAAACAAAAAGATGGAAACTTGAAATCTTTATAAAATGTCTAATAAATCAATCGATCAATCAATCAATCTCTGTATATGCGTGTGTATGTATGTGTTTCTTCCTTTTAATTATTTTTTATTAATTATATCCAAGAAACTAATACGCAATGGAGAAGTTCATTGAAAAACGTCGAACTACCAGCAGTAATATTAAAGAAAAGAATAAAGGGTCATGAAACTCGAGGTTAGAAGCTCGTTGAATTAATATCGAGACCATTGAAGGACTTGCATGCACTCTCCCCTCCCCCAACCTCCTTTCGGCAATAAACACCAGCCACCATTTCTTCCAGCTTAGTATTACCCGCGTAAAGAAATATCGTACGAAACACTTAAGATCCAATTGTTTAAGCTAAAAAAGTTTCGTGGTAACAAATATTATTTATAATTTATATCTATTCTTAAAAAAATAGAAATAAACATTAATATTAGGAACTTTCTGTTAGATTAGATCTTCTTGTCATGATTTTCTTCTGGTCCATCACATTTCTACGAAAAAATCGATTCTCTATCGAACATTTATATTTTATCGACATGGATAGCTCGAATAGATCGATTGATGTTAAGAAAATTTACAAAATATATCTGTGATGATAGACGAACACAATATAAATTCTATTCTTTTGGATTCGCCGCGGTTTATTTGAAACGAATCGATACGAGATGTTGGTCAAATAAATAAAATAAAAAATGCTAAACTCACCGCAAACGTTGAGCCATCCTTCGACGCGGCAAGGGTAGTCCAACTTCATCATGGTATTAGTTGCTACAGCTGATAGGAATGACGTCGATGATAATGATGATGATGATGATGATGGTAGTGATGATCGTCCCGATAAAAATCCAAAATCCAGCGTGCTCGAGTGCGCGCGCGCGCGCGCGCACACCACAGCTGTGCCGCCAACGAACGACGATATTATTTTTTCTTTTCGTTCAAAAACACGTTCGTGATTACGTGAAAAACAATATATATCGCTGAGAAGAAAATTTAACTAAACTTGTAACGTCCTTCATCTTTCTTCCAGTTCACCCCTTGTCCTCCACCGACCACCCACTCAGTCCTCTTTTCCCAGAGAAAAATCGAAACGACAAAGATCCGAAAAGAAGAAAGAAAAAAAGAAAAAGAAACAGTAATTAAAGGTCTTGAATAAGTTAATAAAAACGACGATACGTCGTCCACGACGTAGTACACGCAAGCACGCACGCACGCACGCACGAGAAACAATCACTCACACAAGCGCGAACACCGATCAAAACGATTGAATAAAGAAACGCGCTCGTACGCACGCAACACTGTACTCACTTTGTTGACGAATACCGACTGACTGACGACCCTCGTGCATCCTCTTTGCCAGTCGAGCGCCACCGCCGACGCTACTCCCACCATCCACCACCATTACTCCCACCACCCACTGCACCTTCCATCTTCCCCCAAATCCCTTCTCATGACTCGGGCATTCTCTCTTCGATATTTATCACAACAAATTATTCCTCCTTATTTTTACCTTTTTTACAAATAATTACATAAAATGCATACACTTATTTTAATGGTTTAAGTCTTATATTGTTTATTATACCTAACGTACACCTCTAATAATCATACATATAATCAATAGAATTAAATTCTTTTCTTCGAATTTGAATATAGAAAATCTGAATCGTTATATTAATCAATTCATTTTGTAATAAATTCAATCGTATTTCTATTCAATTATATTTTAAAACCAATTTATACGATTATACTTCTAACATTTTTACTGTACGAACGTTCATACGCGGGTCACGATTTATATATGCATTATTTATCATAAATACGAGACAACACTTCTCGCTAATCACTTTTTCAGAACTGCATATCTTTAATTATCTTTTTTATCTAACACATATTAATAAACTCTATAAGTAAATATATAATTACGTTAAATAATTGCGAAAATCAAAGAACCCGGCGATAAAACGAACGCGTTAAACTTGTACTACTAGCTGCATCGATAATCGAAATATATCTCGAAGTTTAAAGAAAACGATATAATCGTTCGATAGTATACCGTAAGGCCACCTGACGGTTAAAGATACCACCAGTACTATCCAAAATGGCGCTCAAGGCACAGGTTGGTCAAAGTAAGTACATCGAAAAATTAAATATTTTAATATAATTAAAGCAGAAATAAAATATTAACGTAACATCATTCGTACGAGAAAGAATAATATCGATATAGGAATTACTGAAAATGACATTTTTCGATACTGATAAGAAACTTTATGAGAAATGGGGCGTATACGGGACTAGATGACTTCATCCCGCGATCGTTCGAAAGAAATTACTTTATGATTTTAATAAAGATAAATATATTTCGAAACTGACACATCTTGTCATCGCATATCTTTATAAATCTCGTTATTACGCAAATGTCATTAAAATCTATAAACTTGGACAAAATTGTAGTTAAAAAAATGTCTCTTCGAATCGATACAAGAAATGTAATACGAACAAACAATTAGTTTCCAATATTTGTTTCCTCGTTCTTTACGTAAAATAATAAATGACGTTATTAATGATATTTCGAAATAGCTTCGTTTACATTAGATAAAGAGTTCGTTGCATTCTCAAACGCTTGTCAACGTTTAAACAATTTAATCTCACCATTGTATTTGTCTCGAGCTGTCAAAGTTACACTCGATCGAATGTTAAATCGGATAATCTCATTCCTAGCATTGTTTTTTGCCCGTCAACCCACATACGATTTCGTATCTCACACCCGAGTGATAATTTCATTGATTCTGAAACGATTAACGAATTACGTTCTACCTACGTTTTTATTCGTACGAACGTAGATTGATAAACTGCGCGCGAAAATTAAATGCCACCACGTCTGTGTAGTATCCAAATGATTTTGTCATTTAAATTTGATCATTGCGTATGACCAAGACAAATATTTTTAATCAAATCGATGAATCATTACTTTGAATCGTGAATTATTTTATACGAGTGTGGATATCTGGTACGGGGCCTCGATTCTTCGAAGTACGAGTCTATCGGTCGTGACGTCATTCGCCCTCATAAGAACGATCAATACAGGCGTTTAAAAGCGCCAAAAGATATTTTTCCTACTAGAATGCGCGACCCCCTTACGTCATTTTAACAATGTTATCTTATAGCAACAACTAGTTGCTAACTCTAAACAAAAATCAATAATTTCTTTATTTTTCTCATCGATAAGAATAATTTGTATTAAAAAAATAATGCTCATAGAAATATGTTACCAAGTCCTGTTTAATCTCCTCTTTGCAGAAATTATGAATGAAGTTATCAAACAGAAAAAGAAGACAGCAGGAGGAGTAGAATGGAGAATCCTTGTCGTGGATCAGCTGGCGATGAGAATGGTCTCGGCATGTTGTAAGATGCATGATATCAGTGCCCAAGGGATTACCCTGGTCGAAGATATCAACAAAAAACGTGAACCCTTGCCAACGATGGAAGCTATTTACTTAATAACACCGTGCAATTCGTCCGTGCAGAAATTGATCGAAGATTTCAACAACTCTGCTAGAATGACCTACAAAGTCGCTCACGTTTATTTCACCGAAGGTATATATTATAATCGATATGAATATCTACATAAAAATATGGCCATTTTATGCAAAAACCTACCAGAACTAAATATTAATCTTTATTTTGCAATTAATTACCAAACCATAGTTTGACAATTTTAGACCAACCCATAAAAACTATAAACATTTTAAAATGATATTATACATTGTATATATTTGTGTTTAACTATGCGAATCATTTAACTAAATTTACCCAATTTCAGATCATTGAGGGTTGTTGGTAGCTTTTTGCATAAGTTAGCCCAATCGACCCATCAAACAAACAAAAAAATAAATAGAAATGAAAATTCTGCATCATCCTACTCATTCAAAACTCTTAAATCACAGAGAACGGAATATGAACGTTTGACTAAACGAAACTATTATTTAGAAAATATTCTTATTAAAAGATCGACACTATATTCATATAAATCTTGATCCGTGGAAAGTTATGAAACTGTCAGTCTATCTGTTTACAGTATGCCCCGACGAGTTGTTCAAAGAATTGTGTCATTCTCTGGTAGCTAAGCACATAAAGACACTTAAAGAGATCAACATCGCTTTCATACCATACGAGGAGCAGGTAAACGATTGAATATTTTGCAAGAAAATAAAAAGACAGAAAGAAATACGTAAAAAATAAAAAAAATATTTAAAGGGACAAAAAAAAAAGGAAAAATGACAAATGAAAAAGAAAGAAACGATTGAATCGAACATTGTTCTACGCATCCGTTCTTCTATATTTTAAATGGTGGTGATGGGCACGCACTACGGAATTTATTGTAACACATACACTAACACATAATATACACACATAAGTACACACTCATATGTATATCAACGTACCGGTACAAAATGCCGATCTATCATCATTACTCGTTCTCTATCGTTCTTCCGGCATCTACATTCCACTTCGTTCTTCATCCCTTTTCCTCTTTTCGACTCTCACTCTCTCTCTCTCTCTCATTATTAACTCTTCTACCACGAGAAAGCACATTACTAACGTTCGTAATGCATTCATGCTTGCACTCGACCAGTGTGCCCGGAGGAGCTGTTCAATGAACTCTGCAAGTCTCTCGCCGCTAAAAAGATCAAAACCCTCAAAGAGATCAACATCGCTTTCCTGCCATATGAGTCGCAGGTGAAGAACAAAGAATTAAAAAAACAAAACAGCAATGAAATCATTCAATTAATAAATCGTAGAACGCCAATTGTAGTTCTTTGATATTATCGTCAAGTCACGCTTGCTTACCTCAGTTTGTAATCTGATCATACGTCTTTTTTTTTCTTTTTTTTTTTTCTTTGCTTTGTTTATATTCATTTCTCTTCTTTTCTTTTAAAGTAGAAACGTAGGCGAAAGACTTCCTCAAAATGCTCTTATGTTTATCTCCATCTCTGCATGCACAATATCCATGATATATGTATTTTCTATTCTTCTTTTTATTGTGTCATTCACTGTTGTTTGTAACGAGCGTTTAAAGCTATTAGCATTTTTGTATTGCCCGTAAAAAAAAAAAACTACATATGTTGCTTGTATAATAATTTATTTCAAATGCCTTGTGCAATAATAAATACCATGATTATGCAGGTCTTTTCTTTGGACTCGCGTGAAACATTTGCCTGTTTCTACAATCCATCCTTTTTAAATCTGAGAACTGCCAATATGGAAAGAATTGCGGAACAAATTGCCACGCTTTGTGCAACTCTTGGAGAATATCCGTCTGTTAGATATAGAAGGTATGAAACATTTTGAAAGATTAAACAATATGTAATAATAAAACTGTATTGTAACATTTCAATAATAACTTAAAGCGACTTTGATCGAAACGTGGAATTGGCACAAATGGTTCAACAGAAATTGGATGCTTATAAAGCAGATGAACCTACTATGGGAGAAGGTCCAGAAAAAGCTCGTTCTCAATTATTAATCCTAGACAGAGGTTTCGATTGTGTTTCTCCCTTGCTTCATGAATTGACATTACAGGCTATGGCATACGATTTGTTGGATATAGACAATGATGTTTACAGGCAAGCACTTACAAGAATAACCAATAATGATATTATTTGTTAATATAATAATATACAATATAATCCAATAAATTAATCATTTTGTAATATTCACAGATTCGAAGCATCTGCTGGCGTGGAAAAAGAAGTTCTTTTAGATGAGAACGACGATTTGTGGGTAGAATTAAGGCATCAACACATTGCTGTGGTCTCTCAGTATGTAATTGCTATAATAATTACACGTTGTACAATTCTAATAGTTGCTGGTACTATTCTCAATCCGAAACTTATTTCAATTTTTAGAAACGTTACCAAAAACTTGAAGAAATTCACAGAATCCAAAAGAATGCCACAGGGTGATAAACAAAGTATGCGCGATCTTTCCCAAATGATAAAAAAGATGCCTCAGTATCAAAAAGAATTAAGTAAATATGCTACGCATCTTCAATTAGCCGAAGATTGTATGAAACGTTATCAGGGAAATGTGGATAAACTTTGTAAAGTCGAACAAGTGAGTAAAATAATAATTACGTTCATATTATAAGAGTTAATATAATATTTTCATTACTAAATGTTAAATTTTGTAGGATTTAGCTATGGGTACGGATGCCGAAGGTGAACGCATAAAAGATCACATGAGAAATATCACCCCAATTTTGCTGGATCAAAACGTAGATCATTTAGATAAATTACGTATCATTGCTTTATACGTTATCAGTAAAAACGGTATAAACGATGAAAATCTAAATCGTCTGATCAACCACGCTCAAATATCTACCGATGATAAGCAAACTATCGTTAACATAGCAAATCTTGGCATTAACGTCGTTGTAGATGTATGTATGAATCTAAAAAGTGTAATGTAATAATAAGAAAAAATGTTATAATTTTTGTTGGGGGAATTACAGGGTAATCGAAAAAAATTGTACACGGTTCAACGAAAAGAAAGGATCACTGAACAAACATATCAAATGAGTAGATGGACTCCAATAATAAAAGATATCATGGAAGACTCGATAGAAGATAAATTAGAATCTAAACATTTCCCTTTCTTAGCTGGTCGTGCAGCTAGCTCAGGATATCACGCACCTGCCAGGTAATAATCAATAACGAAATATTTTATATCTATATATTATAATACTATAATAAATATTGTATATATTTTAAGTGTAAGATACGGTCACTGGCATAAAGACAAGGGACAACAAACCATCAAGAATGTCCCACGTTTAATCGTTTTCATTGTCGGTGGTGTCTGTTTTTCTGAAATACGATGCGCTTATGAAGTCACAAATGCTCTAAAGAATTGGGAAGTTATTATTGGTAAGGATCATCAATGTTAAAATAACTTTGTTTTTTTTATGGATAAAAATAGATAATTAACTTATTCTTTTGATTTTAGGTTCATCGCACATAATCACACCGAAGTCGTTTCTGAATGATCTGAGTAAACTTCATGTCTAAACGATCCCATTAACCAATAATGCAAAAGCACTTTCTGCATTCCTGTTACTGTCTGTTTTGAGTCTTCATCAGTACTACCAAACATGAATATATATATATATATATTGTGATCTCTGTGGGGACGAAATATTAATTAAAAAAAGAAAAAAAAATACACGGTCAATTTCATAGGCGAAAGCTCGTTTAAAAGTCCGTTTAGAAACGGATAGCTAAAAATGATTGTATGCTACGAAGATAGATTATTTATTACTTTATTATTGTCTAATAGTATTATCTACGATAAGTACTCTTGCAGTATTTATTAACTAAAAAAGAAAGATTCTGAAAGGAAGTATCATCACCTGGAATCAAGTGCCTGCGTGAAGATTAATAATATAGGATCACGTAAAGCATGTTGGCATTACTGATGTGTAAAGTATAATGATACCTTATCGTTAAAAATTGTGCGTGAATGGGTTAGCGCAGTGTTAGAAGCAAGTAATTCGTATAAATATAAAAAAGAAAAATAAATCGTTCATAGTTGTTGACAAGAAGGAAGAGTAACTGAGAAAGATTCTATGTGTATTAGAAAAAAGTCGTAATATATACTAATATAATATATACACGCTTGGTTTTAACAGATTAATCTCTATTGATGATCCTTTAAATACGATTAAAACTAAAATTTCTTTATCGAGAAGTTGCGAACAATAATCATTCAAAATGTTTGCATATGACAAAAAGAAATCATACATTTTTAATTAGTATTATCGTACCACATTGGATGATATAGATAGTTCATTAATCAAGCATATTCCGATAATGAAAACGTTCATCGTCCTCTCTATAAAGTAAGATGTTGAAGTATTTGTTATTTATGTTTCATTTGCTTAAACTCTATATGATAAAAGAAAGAAAGAAAAATATAAAAACGAAATATAAAGAAGAAATTGACTCAGCCTGTAGACGTAGAAAAATCGTTTTAAAACATTCAATTAATTTTATACCCATCTTGTGTACGAGTTCCGTTCGATTATTATTTTTAATAATTATTTTTTATAGCTTTGCTCCAAAAAGAGTACGCATGTTTATTATAATGTTAAATATAGATATATATATATCTCTATATATAAACACATATTACCTCTGAAAACAACACCAAAGACGTAATTTTATTTTGTCGCTTTTACGTATCTCTTGCACCAGAAATATAAATCTAATTATATCGGTATAATAAAAGACCTTCCTGAAGGTTATCATTTGACCCTCTCGTGTCAATCCGATAATTCACGAGTAAACGATCAAAATTAAAGCTTATAAACTTTTTTGTGCTCGAAACAGTCGCGTTGATCGTTCGAAGGATCTAAACGTATATTTTAGCAATGGAAGAATATAATAAGAAGAAAGTTGTTCTTGCGTATAGTGGTGGCTTAGATACTTCTTGTATATTAATGTGGTTGAAGGACAACGGATACGATGTCGTCGTTTACGTGGTAAGATTCTAAAAAAGATTATATTACAATAGTTTTATTATCTGTATATATTGAAATCAAAATTTAGGCAAATATTGGACAAGAAGAAGACTTTGATGCTCTTAGAGAAAAGGCTTTGAAAATTGGTGCAAAAAAGGTAAAATTGTGTAATTAATTACTAATCATGATTTTCTATTAATGTAGTGATATCATTTTCTAATTACTTTTTTTAATCTAAGGTTATTATAGAAGATCTTAGAAGAATTTTTGTAACGTCTTATATATGGCCTTCCATTGCATGTGGTTTGCGTTACGAAGGAAGATATCTTTTGGGTACTTCGATTGCACGGCCTTGCATAAGCGATGGTCTAATTCGAACTGCTAAAGCTGAGAAAGCATCTGTCATTGCTCATGGAGCTACTGGAAAGGGAAATGACCAAGTAAGATTCGAGTTGAGCTGTTACAGTCTCTATCCTGAAATCGAGGTAACGTTTCAATTTACAATAATTTCATATATCAATATTTTGCACAGATTTTTATCAGATCGAGATTATTTTTTACAGATACTTGCACCCTGGAGGAAACGTGAATTTTATACAAGATTTTCTGGAAGACCAGATTTACTCGAATATGCTCATAAAAATGGAATACCAGTTTCAGCAACACCAAAAGAACCCTGGAGTACCGATGCAAATCTGTTACATATTAGGTATGATCACTGATACCAAAAACAATCTTTTTTATTTATTTATATATTGAAATGAAATTCTCGTATTCCAGTTATGAATCAGGTATTTTAGAAAATCCAGCTGTACCAGCTCCAATCGAATTATGTAAAATGACGACAAATTTAGAGGATTGTCCAAACGAATCTGAAGAGATAGAAATAGCTTTTGTCAAAGGATATCCTTCTTCTGTGAAAAATCTTGACAACGGTTACGTCATTGACAATCCTTTAGAAATGATCGTATATTTAAATGAAATTGGGGGCAAACATGGAGTAGGAAGGATTGATATCGTCGAAAATCGATACATTGGTTTAAAGGTACCCTAGAAAAATTTCAATTTAAGTAATAAATAAAGATTGTTTACCTTTTCTTCTTCTATCCATTTTTCTATTAGTCCCGTGGAATTTACGAAGCACCAGGTAGTAAGATTCTTTACGAGGCTCATGAAGATTTAGAGATTTACATATTGGATCGTGAAATATTGAGAATCAAGTCCTATCTTGCTGAAAAAATGTCTGATTATGTATACAATGGTAAGATATTAATAAACACTTCTTATATCATATGAAATTGTATTGGACATTTTTGTTTAAATTGTTATTGATTATTTATTTAAATGATTATAGGTTTCTGGTTCTCGCCAGAATGTGATTTCGTACGAGAGAGTATAGAAAGATCTCAAAAATATGTAACAGGCATGGTGAGATTAAAATTGTGTAAAGGAAGTGGTCAGTACTTTATAAAATGATTATATAATTATATACCTATTAGATACTTATGTTAAGTTTAATGAATATCTTACAGTATCGATCCTCGGAAGATCTAGCGATGTTTCATTGTATAACAAAAATCTCGTCTCCATGGACAAACAAGGAGATTTTCAACCGGAAGATGTCGAAGGATTTATTCGCACGCAAGCTATAAGATTAAAAGAATTTCATAGGTTTCGAGAACAACAAAAAGTGACCGAATGATATTGATAAAGGAATTTAAAATGGTAATGATAATACGAGAATCAAATAATTTAATCAAATCAAATCTATGCGTGAACTAATATAAATGATGTGTTTTAAAAAATTCCTAAAGAGCTTTGAGTACATTTTTAATGAAATCTTTAATATAAAGATTATTTCTAATATAACTATATTAATTATATATACAAATTTCTATATGTGAAGAAATATAGAAGACTGTAGTCTTCTTACATCCATTTAATACATCTTACACGCGATTGAGCGAATATAAAACAAAGGTGGAGAAAGGATGGGATATATATAATATATATAAAAACACACTGCGACAAGTTTTTTACTTTCAATGAATTATTAATAATTAAATCTTGGGATAATTAGCATATTTGTGAATATTATAATAATATATAATGTATATTATCTTAGCACGGTATTAATATATTGTATACATAATAATATAAACTTTTACATCTCATTGTCTTACTTTTTCTTACTACTTAATTATTAACTTAAAATATAATTTCAAATACGAAAGAGTAATAATAATAACAATAATAGTAAAATTAATATTAATTATGATGATGATAATAATTATTATTATTATTGATTAACTCATGATATACTCTCTCTCTCATACACTTTTAATAGTCAAGTGTTCCTTTGTTACTTGTTTTTTTACTTGATTTGCACCCATTGGACACATTCTATATTTCAACATACATATCTTTCTTCACCACACATGAGAGTATCTACTTATTCTTACGTAGATAATACGCATACGTCATACCACACGCATCACGCACACAATTTTACATTCACTCAATCTTACATTTTATGTATTAATTTGTATATTTAACATGCAAAATTAAAAACCTAAAGAGAAAGGTAATTTTTCCTTTTTTTTCTTTTTTTTTTTTTTTCTATATAAACGTATAGATTTGCGAGATTAACATTTTTCTTGCAATAAGTCACACATATATAATGTATATTCACACTCGTGTGGATTCCACGTAGTTTTAATCGAAATATCTAATTAACACTCCAGTCTCTTTCGTGTTCTTCTTTTTTTTTCTTCATTTTTCTTCTCTTTTTTTTAATTAACAATATGATTAGTATTAAAAGCACAAGACAACATCGTTTATATATCTTGATGTTGTTAAGCAAACGGAGTTGTGAATTTCTTTTTCTACATGTTAAACGCATATCAAATAAATATCGTCGCTGTACACCCCCCCCTCCCCCGTTTGACTTAATCGACGATGATATTTTCGTTTAAAAGAAAGAAACGAAACCTTCGTAGAAAATTCTTGAGTTTCTCGAGCTTTATTGGAAATCGATATATACAAGCTTATATACCGTGATGATACTTACTTTCATTTGAAAGAAACAAGCACAAAAAATATTATAGAACTTAATCGTAACGAAGAGAAGAAATAAAATCATTCAACGGTAAATGTTTCTTTTTTTTGTCTAAACGATGCTTTAAAATGATTTTTCTCCAACTTAAAATTGTTCTTTTTTTTTCCGTGAGATACTAATACTGTACTTTAACAACTATTTGTGTTTATACGCATAAATTAATAAAAATCAAACCGTGAAAAAGAAAACATGCATGAGAAAAATGATAAGCTACGGTTTTTTTATTTACATTAGCAAAAGAAGATTTTAAAAATAAGAATTGTCATATCGAACGAGATCTAGAAAAAAGAAAAAAGAAAAGAATCATATTTTAGGGCAGGAGAAGAGTGGGAAGGAAAATAGATCAATGAAAATAATTAAAAAAGAAGAAGAAAGCTAATAGTACAATGGAAAAGAAAAGAAAAAATAAAAGGAGTAGTAAAACGTGATTCGGAGTAAAACTAAAATATCTCTCCTTTACTTAACAACATCAAGTATCTCTTTATTTTTTCGCCATTTATTAATCACTCTCATTATTATTTATTTACAATCATTTCAAAGCTCCTCAGATTGGATTTTATTGTTTTTCCCCTCCCTGTCTCTCTCCTTCAATCACTCTCTATTTCTCTTTCATCTTTCTAATCTTTATAGCTCATCCCCTTCAATCATTAGTCGCAATACATTTCTACTATAAACTCATGTGCCGTTTGGAGATGATGTGCGTCCGTGTGGGAACTTATATAAAAAATTACTTTTTGATACAGCGGAGTGATTTTGGTGTTACTTACGAATTATATACGTCTTTAAACCTTCTAAAAGTTACGCTGAGATCTAGTAGGTAATACACCGTCGTTCTTCCTCGTGTGTATATGTGTATGTGTGTATAGGGGAAGGGGGTTTATTTTTTAATTTTTTTTTTATTTTTGTTAATCTTCATCTTTCTTTTTCTATCGATGTCTCTTAAATAGTTACAAACCCTTATCACATATATAGAGAGATGTATGTGTGTATATAATGTTGGATTTTGTGATATTCATGTGTGTGTGTGTGTGTGTGTGTGTGTTGTGTGTTCTATGTGTACGCATTTAACGTATATGAAGTTTTTAGTACTCTTATCATTTTTTTTTACATATATATGTATATCGTTTAATTGCTGCCGATAAATCACCTCTTCCCTCTATGTACAATTGCAAACCACATATTATACAATAATAAGAATAATAATAATAAAAATAATAATAATAGTAATAATAATAGTAATAATAATAATACCTAAGATTTGTTAACATTTATTCTCATTTTTCTGAACCTTTTTGTATTGGTTCATATTTTTTTCTTCTCATTCGCACACTCGTATAAAATGCAAGAGAGAACAGGACGCATCCCTTCTTGCATTCATTCTCTTTCTCTCATTATTTTCCACTTCTTGCATCTATCTAACACTCATTCATAAATCATTTATTATGTATTTATCTATCGACGCTTTTTTAGGATTTTTGCATAACTCCATGTAAGAGAACATAATCATTGTCCTCGAGTTTCTTTTTTTTTTTCTTGAGAGATGCAATGTTATTGTTATTATTATTTTTATCATTATTAATATTACCATTATTAATAATGTTACATGATTAGAATTATTATTAGAATAATTATTATTTATCATTATTATTATTCCGTTTTCTAAACTCATGGAGTTATCCGACGTTATCGATCCGGTAAAAACCGATTAAAGCAATTCGACATATATATTTTCATATATCGAAGAATTTTAATAATCGTCATTGTTATATCAATGATGAAATATGAGATGAAATGATTTTGTTCTTTCTCTCTCAATAAACAAACTTCGTCGTTTATTTAATCAAAAAAGAAGAGCAATAAAAAAACAAACAAAAATATGTGTGAGTGAGTGAGTATGTGTGTGTGTATGTGTGTGTGCGCACGTCGTATGTTTTCTTTTTTATTATAATATATAGGTTCGACTTATTGAAAAACGCATTTACAATATATATCACCATAATGATACATCATTATTTATCATTATTTTACTATAAACAATTCTATATGCATAATCATTGCGTCTTTCAATTTTTGTTCGTATTACGTGTGTGTATTATTTGTTTTTTTTTTACACACAGTACAAACTAATAAACAGAAAAATACATATGTCGCAAATTTATTTAAATTATCATATAAGAATCTCGTTATAGGATTTAAAAACTAAACGTTATACACAAGGACGACAGGCACGCTCGCTCAGCTGCCAACTTACCAATATTATTATTCTCTTCTAATTTCTATTATATTTATAATTGCACGATACTTACAATTATAACAATGATAATAGTAATAATAGAAGAATAATTAAAAATAAAAAGACTAAAAGTATAAACAATAATTATAATTATGTTATTAATAGTAGGCGAATTAATAAAAATAAAAAGACTACAAATAAGAACAGGAATAGTAATTATAATTATAATTATAATATTAATAATAATAATAATAATAATATTAATACTAATAATAATAATAAAAATTATACTAATTGCAATAATGGTAAAGTAACTTTTATAATATTATTATAATAATTATAATAATAATAATAATGATAATAAAAATTATACTAATTATAATAATGTTAGAATAATTTTTGTAATACATTAAAGAGGCAAGATCGATATATTTGTTCATTTTATTAATTCTTTTACTTCTCTCTCCCCATCTTTTCAAATTCGACCATTGAATAAAAATATCCAATAAATCGAATTACTCGCAAAAAACTATTATCGTACAAATGAAATAAAAAAAGAAAAGAAGATGCATCATACGAGAAGTGTAAGAACAACTTCTTCCCTTTCTTTTACTTTTCGTTTATAAACAAACGATAAATCACTTTATTTTTTAATTGATGTGACGATTTTAATCGTGGTGGAAGTATATCGATCGTTCTGCCAAAAATAACAAAATCATTTTGATTTTTGTACTTCGACGTTAATTACTATCTTTCCCTGCTCTCTTCTACCTTTATTTACTCTATCGTTATATTTCTCATTATCCATCCCTGCATATTTTCTGTCTCTCAATTTAATTATAATAGACAAGAAAACTAATGAACTTTTACTAAAAATTAAACGACGGGATTGTACAACACATGACAAACAAAAAAATGATTAAAGTAATTAAGTTGAAATTTTATCGAGTATAAAATAAAGAAAATAAGAAATCTTTGATGAAAAAGAAAATCTCGAGCGATTAAACTAGCAAAAAATCGCACGAGTAATTATTATACAATACAATATCTAAATATTGCTAAGAATGTATACTCTGAATACCGACAGATACATTCTTCTCATTATTTCTTCAGAGAAAAGTATTACTTTTTTTTTCCTCTTTCATTTTTTGAAGAAAAAAAAATAAACCTTCCTTTCTTTGCTCAATCGATCTTTGTTTCTTTTTTCTTTCCAACGATTAATATATATTTTTATTATCGTTTTATGTTTTTTCTCTTATTAATCATAGACAAGAAAGCTCCTAAGCATACTTGTTTCAATTATTCTCTCATTTTCTCTCGATATTTCTCTTTCTCTCTGTCCCATACACGCACACTTTCTTATCTACCTTGTACGACAATTCCCTGCAGCCAATTTGTCGAAGAAATCAAGAGTCGTACGCCGAGTGAGGGAAAGAAATTTCTTTTTTCCTCCTCTCATAATCTCCTCCTCTATTTTTTATATGTCTTTAAAAAAAATCTTTTTCTTTTCTAATATCTCATTCGAAAGATCTTATTTAATGAATATTATGAATATTCATCAACTTTTCTCAATTGTCTATCAACAAATTAGATCCATTTTTTATCGATAAAATTGATCTAAATGAAATACACATTATAGTATATGACCTTCGTTCGATAAATTCATATATTGATGTCTAAATAATATATATATATATTTACATACGTACATCAAATATGAAATAATAATTATCAAACGTAGGTTTTGATCTCGAATGAATTACGACGATAAATGCGAATACGAAGAGACGAAGACGATGACGAAGAAGACGAAGACGAAGACAAAAACGGAGACGAAGACGAAGACAAAAACAAGGACGAAGACGAAAAATGGAATCGTCTCTATTTTTCAATTTAAGATCAATAATTATTATTTACTCATGATTATATAGAATTATATTTACAATTAAAATAAACATAAAAATAACAATAATAGTAATTATTATTATTGTTATTATTATATACTAATAATGTTATTATAATAATAATAACAGTTACAATAACAAAAAGACTTCTTTTTTTTTTAAACATAAAATAAAAATATTTCTTCTTTTCTTTTTTAATCTCGACCAAATAACTTTGGGATTGCGACGACGAAATGGAAGACATTCTTATTTTGTTTTTATCCTTAATTTTTTTTCTTTCTATTTTTTAATAATAATGTTATATTAAAACGAGATCATGAAACTGTGAAAAATCTGATTGCTTTGATTTTAACTTTTTTCATTAAACAATATCAAAATACACATAAAATCGTCTAAATGATATATAATCACACCTACATGTTCAGAAAAAAATGTCAAAACATCATTCTTATAAATAAATTACTCGAAAACCTTTTATATGGTCAATAAGGGTGAAAAATTTCATTTCATAAGGGTGAAAATATTTGCCAATAACACAAAAATCAATATTTTAAAAATCTCCTACTACATAAGCATGTAAATTATGTTAAATTTTTAATGATTGTTTTATGATTGTATTAACTTTACTATCATCCAAAAAAATTGTTTAAAAAAATGATTTTGTTTTAAGTTGTTACAGTGGTGCAACCCCTTAAGAAACATAACTTTTTCAGCCAACTAACATTCCTTGTACAAATTATCTACACTCCTCAAAAGGTCTAGTACCTACACTACTCTTTCCTCAATTTCTTTTCTTATTTTTTAATTAAAAAATACATTTAATCTGAAAGAGATCAAACGAAATTTGTATAAAGCTAAAATTATAGAATCAAATTAATGGCTTAATTATATAATATAATATTAATAATCTCATATATTAGAAAATATTATTCTCCGATATTTTATTACATGATGGTTAGACAATTAACCAATAATACATCAGAAAAATTCTTAAATAAAAGTAAGACACTTGAAACGTTTGCATAAACACTTGTAAATTAATTTGTCCAAAAATTCATTCCGATTCAATTATTTGAATAACTAATAATAAAGAAATTTGGAATAAATTGTCCAATATTATGATTCTAAATAACATTTAAAATATTATAGAGTTCCTTTTCTTCGTCTTCGTGCGTATTTTTTGCAATTATTATCTTCGATATTTTCTCGTTTAAATGATAGCACACGAATACTCTGCCTTTTATTTCGCGTTGCTATCTTTCTCTTTCCACTCATCGACGTACTTTCGACTCTTTAATTTCATTAACAAAATTCTTGTCGTCTATTGTTCCATTCATCGTACAACAAAGGTCGTAGACGATATTTCGAAACTGCATAATTAGATTGTACATAACATTGTCAATCGAAAATTGTGATAATCTTTTCTCTAAAGAGTAGTACCCCTACCTACTAGCCCATTCTCTCAATGAATAGGACTCTGATCAAATAAATATAAATTCCTTTCTCTTTTCTTTCCGTCTATTGTTTCTTTATTTGCTTGTTTAGTTATATGGTATATGTTTTTTCTATATTTTGATAAACAATACCCTCTAATACTTGCAGCCGAAATATACCATCGAGAAACGCGCAAATTAGAAATACGTTATTCGAGATTTATTTATATTTATCGTACGTGAATCATCCGCTGTTATAATAGTTGGTGGTATAGAATCGAGTTAAACTACATTCGAAATTACAATTATCTTTTTTCTTTATCGTTTTAATATTTTAAAACTCATTTTTTATTTTATTTTATCTTATTTTTTTATTTTATTTTATTTTATTTTATTTTATTTTATTTTATTTTATTATTTTATTATTTTATTTTTCTTCAATAACTCGTAATAATTGACGACTTTTTTTTCTCTATGATGAATTAAAACGCAAATATGAATTGAAAATCAATACGGATCCGCGTACGTATTGCAAGTTCACGGATGAATTTAAAACGCGAACATTTGTCTCTGCCTATAAGTTCCCGCCTCTCTCTTTTTATCTTTTTAAGCAGGTAGAGACAAATGATAATAGTCTATATTCATAGTTGCAAAAGAAAAATCTCCATGAAATTATTAATAATAGCGAATAATTCTATTTACTATTGGCAGAAACACCGTCTATGTAAATCCTACCAACGATTAATGACTGAAAGTGGAAAAATATAAAACTTAACTAAATATACACAACATCTCTTTTTGTTTTTGTTTCGTCATCATCATCACCATCATCATCATCATCATGATCCTCATCATAATCCTCATCATTATCACCGTCATCATCATCATCATCGCCATTATCATCATCATCATCACCACCATTATCATCATCACCTTTATCATCATCATCATCATTGTCTCCATCATGATCGTCATCATGAACGTCATCATCATCATCATCGCCATTATCATTATCATTATCATCATTATCATCATCATCGCCATTATCATCATCATCATCATCATTTTTTTCACCTTCTCCTTCTTCATTTTCTTTTTCTTCGCATTGTTCTCTCATTTTTATAATCTGACACATTCGCTTAATATATATATATATATATATATATATATATATATATAGTTAATATATATTATTAATATATATTAGTATTAATATATATATTAAGTATATATATTAAGTATATAAGTATATACATGTATATATATATTATATATCTCGCAAATCTGTTCTTATACGCTCAATCTTCTTCTTACGTACTTATTTCTGAATAATATCAGATTAATTTTCAAATTTACATATCCATACAAACTTATGAAAACCGGAAAAATTTAACACAATAGAGTTCAGTGTATAATATTTTTCAAAGTATTCCATGTAACTAATTTTTTTTTTTTTTCTTAATTACATGGTCACACTTGGGTATTCATTTTTTCACAACAGTTGGTACCCACCCCTTGTTTCTCATTCCTTTTTTTTTATTTTTTTTTTCTTTTTTTAATTTTTTTTTTATTTTTTTTTTCTTTTTTAAATCGACATTATAATTCTATAACAGTTCTCTATCTTTGTTTCTTTTCTTTTCTCCACTTTCTAAATTTAATTAAACAAGATTCGAGAACGTATATCATTAAAATGTCTTTGTAGATATAGTCCAGCAGCAAATATTCCAAGACCTGCCCAGTTTCAATGGATTTATTATGAGCAGTGTATAGAAACATTATAATGATTCTTCAAATGCAGCCATCAAATCACTTTGCATGTTCATGTCAATTGCGCCAGCCATCTGAAAAGATAAATATACCCATTCTTTGGCGAATGCGCCTTCGAAGGAAATGTTCGTTGGTGATATCGCGAATCATCAACGATTACACACGCATCTACTATCATTTCTAACTTTTATTTTTTTACTTTTAATATATGTTTTATGTTATTTATTCTCTCTCTCTCTCTCTCTCTCTCTCTCTCTCTCTCTCTCTCTCTCACACACACATACATACATTCTCTTTCTCTTTCTCTCTCTATGCACTAAGAATTAATATAACCCGTATTACCTCAGACAAAAAATAGATCAAAATGAAAGATTAGATACTTTATATCAACAAACTATTGAATTTATTTTCATCTATATATTAGCCCTACAGGAAAGTTCTGTCAGTTTGAAAATTAAAAGAAAATACATTTTAAATATATTTATTAATATTTACTGAAAAATATAATTTCCGGATAATAAAACCATTGTTTCAATAAATTTAAAAAAACACAAGTATATAGAAATACAATGGTAAAAAGAGACAACCCCACATATGTTTCAAACGAGAATGTTCATATATATTGAAACTTGATATTGCATTATCAGACATAACTTTCTGGTAAACCTAATACATATATGTATCATTGTATTATATTCAGATCTATTGAATAATACTTATGTATAAGAAATTGTCTAATTTACATTATAATCAAAGTCGATAAAAATTATTTTTTAATTAATTGTTATTATATTTTTTTTATCCAAAAATAAAAATCTATTTATAGAAATATATGAAAATCTATAAAACCACAGAGGTAATGTTAAATTAACGATTGAAACGAATGAAATCTATCCTTTTGATTAAATATAAATATCGAATTAATAAATAATGAAACAATTGGTGACACACTTACCGCTTCGCGCCGTCTTCGTTCTTGTTCCCGTAGCCTTTGTCGTTCTCTTTCCGCAGCCGCTTTATCTGGATTAGATGAATGACTTGGACTACTGCTATCCGTATCAGCGGTGGCTTTAACTTCTTCTGCTCTTGTTGTGGCAGTCATAGCATTACCTTGTTGATCCCCAACAGATTTTCTTGCTTTCTCTAGAGCATCTTCTTCCTCGCGTTCTCGCCTCTTTTCGTTCTCCTGCCGCAGTCTTTCTCGCTCAGCTTGTTCCTTTTGCTGTCTACGCAACTCTTGTTGTTCCAAAAGTGCTCTTTGCTGTTTTGTATAACATTTATTTGTGTTTTTATTCGAAAAAAAGTAAATCGTTATAATATTTTGTTATAATTCAATAAAAGATTAATGAATATCGACGTTAAATCAATATGAATACAGGGTAGTAAAAAAAAGGGTTTGATATTTGAAGAACTTATAGTACTCACCATGATGAATAAAAAAATGTCTAATTTTAGTGGGTCTACAAAACTTACTCTTTAGACGTTAATTAACTTCTATTACTTAAACGCGTTCGATATCGTGAGTCTTTCGACAACATACTGAATATACAGGAAGAAATTTGCATAGAAATACATTAGTTCAAGGTTGTCAAAATAAGTTCTAATATTAATAAAAGTACTTCGTAGTTGCAAACATAATGTTTAAATCATAGATATATGATATGTCTTCCTCTTATGTGAATGTTATTCTGACATCTACGGGGATCATAGATCGACATATACTTTCAAATATTCTTTGATATATCGCATTTCTAAGCAAATTCCTTTATTTACGTTAAATATGTTCCTAACAAGGATAACACCAGATTCATATATCTCCGATATTTTTAAATATGTAATCCTTTTATACCATATTTGTTTTTTTACTTACCCTATCCTGCTTCTCTTTGGCTTGTTTTTTGAATGCTTGGAAAGTATCTCTAGCGGCACTTTTCATACTGCTTCCTGCAGTAGATTGAGGACTCGAGGCTTGAGCCAAGGATGACCACGAAGATGCATTCTTTACATTTTGTTCGACGGTCTGTAACGTTTAAATGTAAGTGTTAATGGTGCCGTTTCTTTGTTAAATCGAAATGAAAAATCATGTACAATACCTTGTTTTTAAAAGCTGATGCAAAATTTGAAGCAGGATTTTTTGAATCAGGTGGAGTCATTTTCTTTTCAGACAAGAGCTGATTACTCGGGTGATTGGCTATCGTTGGTAAACCCAATGCACTTATTTCTGCAAAAAGACCACCTAGAGCACCAGCATTATAGTTTTGATTAGTAAGCGGTTAAAAAATACAGCACATTTGTTTATATTGATAAGCTTTTAAAAAAAACTCCCTATATAATACATATTAACCCTTAACGGCCCGGAAGCTTTTTAAGTTTATTTCCCGCTAGGTCTAAGCTATTTTTTGTACGTCAGGGTTACGTCAACGGTACATTAAGGGTTAAAGTACCCAATATGCCATAAAATAATTTAAGTATGTTTTTAATATATTGCATATATTAAAAGAATAAAACAATCAAAATAATACGAAGCATGCATTAATATATAAAGCAACATGTTTAAGCAAATGTAAGGTGCAGTATTAGATTATACATGTACAGTATTAAAACGTACAATAAATTTATTTTTCAAATAAAACATAAATTAAAAAACTTACCATCTAATTTTTGTGCAATTTGTGACTGCGAGATGGGAATAGACTGCTTTTCATCTTTCTTTAAAGGTACTTGTGAAATCGGCATTGGCATGGGAACTACAGGAATAGGATCAAAAATCGATGAAATTCCTGACATATTCATTCCCACATTAACTCCTGGAATGCCATTATTATTCAGCATGTTCGGTGATGAAGTTTCACGTTTAACATTTGGAAAGCCATTAGAATGTTGTGACATTGTAACATGTGAATTAGGTATATTGGTCAAAGGAGATGTTGTATTAATGATATTTTCCAATTGACTATGCATCGTCATATGTGTTGCTGTTAATCCTTGTGGCAAATTCATATTTAAATTAACCATATTTCCCAGATTCAAATTCGACGCCATACTCGTAGGCATCATATTAACAGGATTTTTAATTTCTGGCAGTAAATTTAAATTCGTATTATTACTTGTATGAAGAGATGGGATCATTGGTATATGTGGATCTTTCTTTATAGCAAGGCTTTGTTCCAAAGATGTTTGCGTTGTGGGGACAGAAGCTATATAAAACAAAGAAAACAATCAAATGAATTCGTAGGAGTAATCCAAATAACGATTCTAAATACTACGATTCTAAATACTTACCTAGATTGCTATATGGCTGCAAAAGGTCCGCCTGTTGATTTAATGTTGTTCCATCTGTTGAAACAGGCGTATTCGCATTTTGATAAGAATTAATAGATGTCGGAGGCTGTGGTGCCTGAGGCACAACTGGTGATGCTACCACAGTATTAGTATTAGTTGGCGTAACACTGGGTGGTGGTGTTGGTACAGATACTGATGGAGTTGGAGGATTAGAAGTAGTTGGAGGCGGCGGAGTTGGCTTCTTAACAGGAGCAGCTGTAGCCATTGCAGTCGGTCGTGGAGGTTGAGCAGGCATAGATGTATGACTTGCGACAGGCATTCCTTGACTCGCGGTAACAGCGGCTACCGCTACAGACTGCTGATTGTTACCACCTTAATAACAAATACAATACCAATTACTTATAGATTCAATATGTGTGTGTCTGTATTTTGATCATTTATAAAATATAAACTTTAACGCACCTTGATCAGCAGGAATATTGCTAGGCTGAGTTACTGGTGCTGCCTTTACTATTGGTCCCGCAGAATTTGTTGTTGATTGGCTATTCATTAATAGACCTCCGGTATGATTAAGTGCCTAAAAAGTATATTATAAAATAATTATTTAATAAACATTATCAAACAAGTATAACTAATATAATTACATGATAATAATATTAGTTATACTGAGTGTCAGATTTACAATTCATTTTATAAGCTTTAAACATTATAGTATAATGATATGTATATAATTTGTTAATACATTAAAACACAATACCAATCAATCTTGTCATATTTAGTCTCATTACATTGGAATGTTATCTTACCGGAGCGACAGTTGCTGATGTCGTAGGAGGAGCACTTTGAGTATTCTTCTTCATCTTCTTTCTAGGTGGACGGTTGGAAGAATTTCCTGAAATGTAATGTTATGCAAATCTAGTAAATTATGAAAATGGGCTTTGCATAATGCAGCGTTTTTTCAGTTTTCTTAGATTTTTCGATGAAGAACTAGTGAGTTGTAGTGTGCAGAGGATACCAGCCATAAACATAGTAATCAGTTATACCGCCATAAAGTATTGCTCACGCCAAATAAGAAACACAAAAAAGTAAATACTAAATACATATTATTTATATGTATATATACATATAAACTAAATTGAACAACTTCGAGCATATATTTTCTAATAGATTTTATTTATATATATGCTTATATTATAATTATATCACTGTGTACAACAATGTTAATTTAAATATCTCAGTTGTATGCTTCTTTTTTTGTGGACTTTTATCTTCATGATTTTATACTAAAAAATTTTTAATGCGCAGAACAATTGTGTTTTTCTTTTTTCTTATTTTCTTTTCTTCATTTCATTCTACATAAAGTCAATTGTATTCAATTTATTAATGAATAATTGCATGTCATGTACATATATATATATATATACGTGTATGTGTGTGTGAGTGGGTAGGTGTGTATACACATCGTAAATACTTGCAACCATATATATATATATGCATACATATCACCAGAGACACACGTGTCGCATAATCAGTAAACATACATATATATGTATGAAAGAATATGCATTTTCCCTTTTTTTTTTTATCTCTCATTAGAATACTAACAATAATGATTATTATTACAATAATAATCAAGACGACAAGTGATAAATGATGATTATAAAAGGATGATGGCGCTACGAAGAAAAACAATCGAACTGACACATCTCGGATTTTTGTCTCTTATATGATACATAATATAGTATGACAGGATTAGAGCGTGATGAATAAAAGTCGCATAATAAATGTGATACAATATGAATTCTGAACTTAAAAACATGGGATGATTCTCGAAGAGTTGACACTCGTCAACCAAATATATAAAAAAAAGAAGCTCAAGTCACGGTTAGCATAGCATTGAGATCGGTGGTAAAAGACTCCTGCTCGTTGTTTATAGTACATATTATCATAGATGATATGAGCTATGTGTAGCTCGTATATATAAAATCATAGGTTTTATATTACTTTCTTCCTTAAATGTTATATATATATAAATATATCTAAAAAAGAAACGAAAGAATCTCTTTGCAGCTGAAAACTACAAAAACGTAAGAAGTTTTAATTATGGAATGGCTGATAAAGAAAAAAATTCATTTAAAACGTGCTCGAATATAGACGCTATATTGGTATCGCTATGATCAACTAAATCTAAAAACAATGAGAAGGAGTTCCAGCTTATCTTACTTTATATAATATAGTTAACACTGGACCACCATACAAGCCAACTCTAACTCGAAACCGCTCGGAAGTAACATTTACTTAATTTGCTTCATATTTCTTTTATTATTATTATTATTATTATTATTATTAATTATTATTATTATTATTATTAATATTATTATTATTATTATTTATGTATTTATTTTCTTTATATATATATATATACTTTGTTTTAAATTATGTACTTAGAAAAATGTTCAATGTGCCATCTCACTTCCATGAGTGTACCTTCTTTCCTCTGTTCCATCTGTTTGTTTCTTTTTTTTCTATTTCTTTACCTTATTAATATTAATATTCAATATTTTGTATAATTATAATAATTACTATTCTTATTCTTATTATTAGTAATAGTAATAGTAGTAGTAGTAGTGTAATAGTAGTGTAGTAGTAGTAGTAGTAGTGTAATAGTAGTATTAGTAATAGTAGTAAGTATAAGTAGTAATAGTAGTAGTAGTATAGTAGTAGTATAGTAGTAGTATAGTAGTAGTATAGTAGTAATATAGTAGTAGTAGTAGTAGTAGTAGTAGTAGTATAGTTATTATAGTAATAATATTATTCTTATTATTATTTTATGATATATTAGTTTTCACTATGTACAAAACGTGTATGCAGGTGTGTACTACTCCTATTGTTCGTAATACACACAAAAACAGATGAAATGTAGGTGCACTTCCATGAAAAAGAATATATATGTTTTTTTTTTCGAATAAAGTAATAATTCTTTTCTACATGTAATAAAATATTAACAATACTAAACGTTAAGTTTGCTTTTGCATATAACGATATGAAAGGAAGAAGAGCAACATCCTAATTTTCATTAAGGATGCAAATCAATTCAGACAAGTGCCTGCGTATAGAATAAAATGCTAAAAAAAATTTGGAAGGCAATATATGAACATTATTATAAAACGTTCTATATATATATATATATCTCACGTTACAAGCTAATGATGATTGTATTATAAGTAAAGATACATACGACCTAATTCTGCGCACGCTTTTATATGTCTTGTTGATGTTTTTCTTCAGATATTTCTAACTAATCTCAATTGAAAATTCGTCTATGAAATTTTCAATAGTTTTTTTTTTTTAAACCATCAAATAATATAAGATACATCATTTATCGCACAAATATGTATGTATATTTATTGTAATCATTTAATAATTTCCTTAAAATTCGACGAACACTTTTTGCTGACCAATCATTGTGGTTTTTGTAAATAATGTTAATAATGTTTTTTTACACCCTATTTTTTGTTGTCAATATGTTCTCGTTTAGAACAATAAGTACGCTGTGCTGCGTGTATAATTAATGATACCATTTAATTGTACTTGAGTGCAATTTTGATCACCTTCAATTGAAATAATTATTAAATCGCGTATTCCGCAACACTTTGAATATCTATAAAGTGCTTTTTATCAAGTACTTAAGGATGTCACGCTGATTACGTCCGTAATATCGTCTTATACAAACATTTCACTATGTATAAAAATTAAATTTGCATGATATTTCAACAAAAAACATTATCATGAATCTCAGACATTTACAGGTAGAAATACAAAAAGAAACAAAATATCATTAAAATTAATCTTTCTTAAACTTTGCGTATAAAAGATTTTCTAAAAATGTTTTTACATATAATAGGACGGGTTTAAAATAATATAATTATCTCATAAACTGTTTACGAAGTTTATATCTCAAAGTGAAGATACGTTCTAAGAATTCCTATATAATCGTCAAGTTCTAATGCAATCAAAAGTAAAATTGGATTCTAATATGAATTATTATTAATTATTATTATTATTATTTATTATTATTATTTATTATTTATTATTTATTATTATTTGTTATTATTATTTGATATATCAAGGCATGTAAAACCACACCAACTTTATTATAATTATCATTGGCATAATATTGTCCCTATGATGTGAAGACAATTTTTTCAACTTTTATTTGTTAATAAACTCGAGCAATGAAAAATAAAAATAACTGACAATGGTTATATATGAAGAACTAGTGATAAATAAAGTAATGACACGACGATCAGCAAAGCTTAGCAGAGTGCAAACAATGTGTTTGGAGGCTAGGGCACCTTATTTATGTTGGATAATTATCCATTATCCTTACTGTCTCTTTTTCTGTTATATATTTAGAATCTTTAATTTTTCTTCTTACCGCAATCGTAATCCGCCTTTCAACACGCTTCTTGGTAAGCTCCCCTTGTCTTTCTCTTTTTCTATTATGTCAAGACAAACCATGTATGCTCAAAGTCACATAATCTTGCAACAAAAGAAATCATATTACATTCATTCAGGCCTTGGTCATTTTTAGCTTCGTACGAGTCATCATTGATTTTGCGTAACAAACCTGCTTAATTAAGCATTATTATTTCATCCAAATGACAAAAATAATCGATTTCTTCAATTCCATCACATCTCATATGAGTAATACAATGCTATTTTGCATTTATTTATTATTACTCTTGCTTATGAGATAATTATGAACATAGCAATCAAGTTTAAAGAAAGCACTTACATAAATTAGCTTTGCAGAGTCATGTCTTATTCAAAACGTAAGCAGTATTTATTTAACATTTGAAGGGGATATACATATGAGATTACCCATAAACCCATTTTTACTTTTGTTTGTTTTTTGTTTTCGTTTTTGTTGTTTTTTACACTGAATGCACATTTTCTGATATTAATTGCGGAGGCAACAGATTTGAGAGAGTGTGACTGACTAGCATTCGATATATAGGCGCGAAAGTACATCTATCAAACTCACAGAATGAGCTGTTTTACAAAACCAGCCACCAATACACATTGTCTGCTGAGATATGGTGTGTATGATATTTACTCCTTTCAATCGAATTAAGCATAAAGTCCACATAGTCTAATCCATAAATGCAAATAAAAATATTCAATATCCTAAGCGCAGTTTTCACGTCATCCAAATAATCCTAATATATGTACCCACTCACAGTTCGATAAAAACGTTTCTTATTAATGTCACTGTACTAACTTTTGAGAAATGATACGGCATGAACGGATCAATATGAAAAATCAAACTCAATAATATATCAAAAAAACACAGTAATACAATTATTGCTCTGCTTATGAATTAATGTAAATAAAGATTAAGTTTGCAAGAGTTAACATACTGCATGAGGTTGCTTAGATTATGATGATCAATGTAATTTTCAGGACAAGCTATGATATAACTTTCCAAGGTACCAATACTTGGCACTACAGTCTTTTTGTATGTAATGTACATGTATAAAAGTGTAACTTCACATGTCCAGAAAAAGATTTTTTTCTAGTTTGTTTTTCTTATATTACAAAATAAGACTGCAGTGAAAAATTCAGTAACCTTGAATGAGGAAGAATTATATTTGACTTTCGAGCAACAGAACGTATTGTCAACACTGATAGAGCAAGAGAAAATATAATTAATTTATTTTACCTTTTTTTTTCACTTCTTATTTTTTTTCAATCAATAACGTAACTCGTCAAACAAGCTGGTATGGCATTTTACGGTATCCTCTAAACACAGTCTGCACTCCACTAGTTTACCTTTTTCTCACCATTGCATTTTGTCTCATAAATTAAATAACCTTGCTTCGGCTGTGTCAAGTTTCAAACATTTATGTCCAGTGACATTTTTACTGACTTCTATATCAAATTTATATCTATACATATATGTATATATACATAGACAAATATAAATACATATATGTAATTTCTGTGTGCTTTTTATTATGAAAAATCAAATGAAACTTGTCACTTCATTTGTACTTGCATTAATATAACGCATCACTTATACTACATGAATAACGCCGTCCTAATAAATACAATAGTTAATAAGCAAGATTTAGCAGCTTAAGAAGATATTTGCGATGCATTTGTGCAATCATACAAAAATAAAACTTCCAATTTTGTATATAAATTTTTATGTAATTAATCATTCTTTTTTCCCAAAAGTTTTAATATCAACGATAAATCTGTACTTTGGATTTGTTTGAATTATCAAGAAAAATGTAATTAAAAAATTTTAGTTTCTTGGATGCTTTGTTATTACAGGCATTTAATCATGTGATATTTTTCTTTGATATTAATGATAAAAAAAAAAGAAAAAGTACGTTTAATATACCGTCGCGTTTGCTGCAATTAAAAAACAGGTTAATAAAAAAACAAATTAAATAAACTGCGTTATGGAGTAAAATTGAATTTTATATTATTTATTAAATATATATTGAATCACATATGCGTATACATACCAAAATTTAAAAATATCACATGATAAAACGAAATTGTTTAAAATAAAAATGTCTAATTTACAATGACAAGTTCTACTTCTGAATATTATTTAACATAATTAATTTTGTATCATTACTTTGCAAAAATCAAACAAACATAAAATAAGGAAAGACAAAAACAAAAGAAAGGTACATTAAACCGATAAATTTGAAAAATATAAAACCGGAAAAGATTCTACAATTATTAATTGTTTAGTTTATTATATCGAGATATAAAAAGTATGACACGCTTTGTGAATAAAGTTATAACAATAATTAAAAGAAAAAAAAATGTTGTTTTACACATACGTGTATTTGATAGGAATTATTCGTTAGAATTCAAGATACCATCTGTAAAATATAATCTATGCGTCATGAATAATGATAGAAATATACCAAAGTACATAGAAAACTAAAAAAAAAAAAAAGGTAATACTCGCAAATAACCTCGTAATTTGAAATCTCACAAACGAATTAGTTCATGTCCTTGATTGATACTACTTTACAATAAGTAGTCCTTTGTTCCCAAATATGGGTTTAATAAAACATTAAGTTTATATCTAACCTGCTTCACTGTCGCTAGAATCACTGGTACTCGACGATAGTGAACTACTGCTGGAATCACTGTCACTGCTACTACTACTTGAAGCAGATAATCGTGAAGGTCCACTGGCACCTCCAGTTCCAACTACGTCGACTGACTTGCTACTGTCTTCTATGAAAACAAGATTGCATTTTTATGATTAATCTTATAATTCGGAAAGAAAAGAAAATATATATGAAAGTAAAATTTGAAAAATAAAAATGAACCTTTCTTAGTAGTTTTCTTCACGTTCCCCAATTGACCAGTTACGTCCTGCAACCTTTTTTCTAATTCTTGTTTCTTCTCTGCTATTTGTTCGTCCTTTGATTTTCCACTAACTTTTTTATCTGTAAACAATCGTTCATATTATATGACACAGTTTAGATTGATTTGGAAAAAGTATGAAATAAGTTTTACACACAATATCGGAGTTAAATTTCAATTAAACTTACGTGGTTTTTTCCTGAGACATGAAGCAACGTAGCTTTCCAACTCTCTCAAGGTGGAAGGCTTTAGAGTTTCAAAATCAATTTCAATCTCATCTGGATTGGAATCCCTCAATGAAGGCTCCCGAGATTGTATTATATGAACAACTCTACCCAGTTTATCTCCTAAAATATGGAAGTAAATAAAAATTATGAATTAATAGACATATTTTGTAATAAAAAGAAATACTATTAAAAAGGTAAGTTTATTACATTACAACGTACCAGGTAATTTGTTAATATCCAAACTAAGTTGCCTCTTTTCATCATAGGACATTGGTTTAGCATTGTCTTCATCCTCAGAGTCAAATGTTATTGGAGGTGGTTGATTGATCGATTTCTTTTTATTTCCACTTGACCTGCTATTCGCTTTCGGCCTTTTGGTTGCAGTATTAGCCGTAGTAGCCTTCCCAGGACCTCTTCCTTTACCTTTTGATTTAGCATTTGTTGCTGTTGGCAAATGATGGCCTAAGCTTCCAGTTGTATGTGTTTTATTTGGTCCTACTGCTATCGCCGGATGATGAAGATCACTACTCATACCACCAGGCATTTTTATATCACTTGCACCCATTGCAACACTGGCTATACTAGTACCAACACTATCAGAAACACTGGGAATTCCACCGCTTGGTTTCATAAGTTCTTTCATGGCACCAGTATGACTACCAACAAGGCTACCACTTTTATTACTCATTGGCTTTGATTTTGGTTTATCAGGCTTCTTCTTTCTGCTCTTCTTTTTACCACTTTCTTCGACTAATTTTCTCATTTGTTCTTGCATTGCTTTAAGCTGTAAAAAAGAAAATATTAGCGATATAATTATTACTTGTTCTAATCCTATTTATCATATTAGGATTAAAAACAATGAAGTACCTCTTGTTGAAGAGCAACTAATTTTTGTGTACGCTCCTCTTCAGAATCGTCACTATCGGAAGAACTTTCGGAGCCAGAACTGCTTCCACTACTACTACTACCCTTCATCACTGACATACTTCCCATAGGCTCATCAGGTATTTTTGCATACCTTAATAATTAAATTCAATTAAATTAATCTAAATTCAATCAGTTATTCGATTTTTAGTAATAATTACCTCATTTCAAAAACGTCCTGAAGTTTTCTAGCCATTGCAACAACATCATGATCTGGAGGATTATATTTATAACAATTGGTGAATATAAGTCTCACGTCACTGGCGAATTCTTGGGCTGTTTTATATTCGCGGCTGTCCATTTTAGTCTACAAAAATTGGACAAAAATAGAAGCGCGCTTATACAAAAACAAAAAGCTAACTAAAACAATAAATTAAATAAATAAAAAATAAATTTAAACTTTTTTTATCATACATACACAGACAGATATACATAAATATATATTTAATAATTATATATAATAATCGCATATATACGAAGACAATTTTACCTTTACGCTACCAAGGTCCATTGGTTTCTTAATAATGTCATGATAGTCATGCAGACCTAATAGCTCTGCATCAACTGGCTTATAAAAAGGCCATGCATAACCCTGTTACAGAAATTAAAAGTATAATAATAACAGATATACAGTAACATACTGTCAAAATAAACTAACATTTAAGAGAATAATAAACAATACTGGTACATATATTTATATTATACGAAATCATTTTACTGGTAATAAATTGTTGTATTATAATACCAATTTAACCCTTTGATTGCGCTGCACGTTCAAATTCGGAACCATTTAATTATGCGCGGCTTTATATTTGCACGTATATCAATATCTATTTGAATATTTTTATATGATATTGATGATCATAAATGGGCATATATATGTGCCTGTCGCCAGTCAAAGGGTTAATTTAATGCAAATTATTATAAATATTGCTACTTATATCCATATTAATTACCGAATGCTTTTTAGAAAATAGCTCCTTTAAAATCTCATTGCAAGATTTAAGTGCTTCTGATAATTTTTCTTTAGATTTTCCGTTATTATGCGGAGGCTGAAAAAAAATGTAAAGTTTGAATTAGTATGTGAATATTATGAACTAAAATCTTATTAAAAATACGATTCTTAATTGCAGCATATTATCAAAAAACATAATAATAATAATATAATAATAAAATCGGAAGAAGAATAAGAAAATTAGGGAAATATATGTGAAAAAAAAAAAAAAATAAATAAATAAATAAATAAAAAAGAAATAAATTAGTAATTTATATCTTAATTAAACATTGCCAAACTAGAAATGACTTTAATTTAAAGCTCTACCAAAAGGATTATTCTCGATATTTAATGACTCAAAAATTTAAAAATAAACATGATAAGACGACACAAATGAAAGGAAGGAATGTGAAGGAGTAACAACAGTATTTGTACCTGTTGGCCCATTGCCCCAATCAAGGGCATGTTGGCTTGGTGAAATGACACTAAGCCGTCTTCCCCTTGCCTCGTTGGCTGAAACCCCGACATGAACCCTTTTGTTAATGTTTTCATGAAATGATATGACTACACATGCAGGGAATGACTGTGTATGATTACGATTATAGGCATTAAAATGATATGAAATACAATAATAAACATTTAATAAAGGTTTGAGATAATTTTAAAGATTTTTTCTCATGCAAAAATGTTTCTTGCAATAGATTTGATTGAAATCAATTGAAAAAGTACAAAAGCTCTCTAGACATATCTATGAACTTTCTTTTATGAATAATAAACGTAACACATAGCAGCGTTTTTTAATTAAAAAATATAAGCTAACATGATAAAAGAACATAACAAATTTGAGCTCTTGAAATTATTGAATTTGATCATATCATACCCAGATACATTCGTTTTCGATAATAATTCCGATTAAAGATAATGACAGATGAATTAAATATACATACCTTTTTAATCTGTCTACCAGATTCTCGTCTTGCTGGAATTTTTGCATTCTTAGGATCCATTGGAGCATAAATTGGTTCGAATGAATTAGCTGTAGGGGTTGTAGTGTCTGCTTTTCTTTTCACTCCTTTTTTCAATTTGGCTGGCTGGGATGGAGGCATTACAGGTGGAGCTGTGGGAACTTGAGGCGGAGGTGGAACAGCTGATGCCGTTTGTGGGTCCATCGCTGGTTGCGCGTGGTAACCACCCGTTGGAGGGACAACTTGTTGAGGCAAAGAGTTGTGAGTAGCCATTGGAGTGACCCCTAAGCTCGACGGTGGAGGAATAGTGGTTGTATTCGTACTGCCCGGTACAGAAGCAGGTGCTTGTGTCCCGAGAGGAGGCATAGGTATGACACCAGTTGTACCCGCTGAGGTGGCTGAAGGTGCCAAATTATTTGGTACACTGGATGTAACAGCTGCTGCTACTGAGGAAGGTCGGCCTCTTCCTGTACTTCCAGTTGTCATTCCACCAACTAGCCCTCCTACTTTGCCAGCTTTTTTCCCTTTGGGCCCTTTTGGAACAGGAGGATCGAGTTCCACTTCTTCTTTCGGCATTTGTGCAACCTGTTATATAAGTATAAATTGTGAATTTTTATTGTCTCCTACTAATATAGTCTTCTATAAGCATTACATTTTACTATTGCAATCTATTACCTTCGAAAGAAACAATTTTTCGAGTGCTTGTGCCATGACTACAACATCTTCTCCTGGCTTGTTGTAGACATAGCAATTGGTAAACATAGTATTGAAATCCTGGATGCATTCTTTGCCGCACCAGTAATATGTATTTTCTAATCGTTTCTTTATTGTTCCCAAATCCATTGGCTGTTTGATAATTTTGTGATAATCCTGTTAAAAATAAAATGATAAATGAATGATAAAATATAGAATAATATTAACAATATCTTGCACGTATTGTATAAAAATTGGTTTGAACGTACTGGCAGATTTAGCTTCTTTGCATCTACGGGTTGTTGAAAGGGCCATGCAAATTGATGCTTCCATACTGGTTTTAGTACACCCTTTTGCAAAAATTGTAATTGATTTGTTACTCGCCCAGGACGATTAGGGGGTGGAACAACTGGTGGTTGCACAACACCGTTTACAGGTTCCACTGGTGGCTCTTCACGAGGAGGTGGTTCTCTCCCTGGTGTAGCTGGCGTAGCCGATGCCTTACCCGGCCCACTTGTCTATATTTTTTTATTTTAAATTTGTTAAAGTTGATTTAGGTTATATAACATGTACTAGTTAAAGCTATATCTACATGTTTAAACTAATAGAACCAACTACTACAGCAATAGAAAATTTGCGTCCTGCAAAGCAATATAAAAAAAGATTGTACTTAATTTAAATATATAAATAAAATCTGTGTGTGTGTGTGTGTGTGTGTGTGTGTGTGTGTGTAAATAAATTTTTTTTCTTATTACTAACAGGATATGTCCTTAGTTAGTAACAGCAGCTCCTTAGACAAAACTTAAATAGAAAACATTTTAAATATGTGATAAAGCAAACTGTAGAGGAAACTAATAATACTAATCACTTTTCTAGAAAATTCCTATTTTGTCAAATGAAAAATAGAAACAACATATTGTATTAAATTATTAAATGAAAAATAATATATTTTGCAGATTTTTCGAATAGAATTTAAATAAAAAATATCATGGAAAGATTAATAAGTGGTTAGTAAATACAAAACAGCATGCAGAAGATGATCCTTCATGCAGCGAGCGAATTAGGCTGCTAAATATTTAAGTTCCATAGCTGCGTACAAGCAATTTTGAATAAAGGTCCATGTCCCAATGTAAATATTTGTACTTTCTATGCTTTGACAATTTCTAAAGATAATATGGAAATTGAACAAAATCTTTCTAGCATGTACATCATGCAAGTTATATGAAAACAATTTTAAATAAAAGTTTATATGTAGTATATGAACAATTACATATCAAGATTAATATTGATTAACACCAATTTCCAAATTTTAATAACATAAATTGATTCAAAATGATGGTTTTTGTTAGATGTAACAATACAAAGATAAAGAAATATTTAATTTTAGAACAGAGAAGGGAAACAGATTTAGAATATTTCTTCTAGTTTTTAAATCTACATCTGTTAATTTGTTTTTTTTTTTGCAATTTATAAGCTTAAGACTGCATACGATTAAATTAATATATTGAAGCAAAATTATAAATTGCTTCTTTTAGTAAAGTGCAAATTGTTGATTAAAATGTCTATTATACATCTTATTCCATAAAATATGTCAACATGGAACCTCACCTTCGGTATATTACACAGCCTTTCTCGCTCCTCCACATCTAACTGTAATTCATATGGACTTTTCAGTCAAATGGTATTTAAACTTAACACATTATGAATTTGTAAATAATAAATGAAAATAGCAATATTTATGACGCAATTTAGACAGATTTGTTAATTATATAAACAAATGTTAAAATCCTTAACGTTTTTTAATGTGTTATATATAATTTCATGAAAAAGCAATGCTTTCTGCTATATACAAAGCCTGTAATTTAATATAATATATGTATGTGCAGTTAGTTATTTATTACCAAGACTATTATTTTATATTTAGTAGATTATTTTACATTGGAGAAAACATTATTAATCATATATTTATTGCTGATCTTAAAATAAACAAATTTAACTAGGAAGAATAATAAATAGGAAATGTGTTATAAGTGATGAAGAAATTTCTATGTAGCTTCCAAATCTAGTGTTAGTTGGTTAATAAGCAAGCTGTGCTACACACTACGTTAAATAAATTTATAACAAGTTACTCACCGAATTATTTTGTGAAATAGTATCCACCTGCTGCATCTTGACTTCGTTTCTGAAAAAAAAAAAAGAAAAAAAAGTTAATTTAAATATTCATTTTTCTAAATTACAATCAACTATGAAAGACTGTTTTTGTATTATATATAAATATATATTATATTATACATATATATAATTAGAGAGAAATTATATATATGCTTATACATATATATTGCATTTGATATGTTTTTGTTACTATTAAAAGATACTTTAATGTAACCAAATTGTCATAATAATAGTAAAACTAAATAAATCATATTTATATACGAGATTTTAATGTAAATAATGTAGTCTGTAGATAGGAGTCTCTTGTGACACTACAAAAATAAAAAATATAAATTCCTAAGATAGCATAACGATATTAATGCCATATTAATATATCTATGTGTAATCTGCTTGTATCATATCCACGTTAATGAGCTATACCAACCTTTCTGACATATATGGTACATAAATGCTATGCAGCAGGTAACTGCCTTACGCTGATGTTCGATGCTATGAGGCTTCATCAACAATTGAGATGCCAAATAAATATTTTGAATTGAACACGGTTGCTCATTAATCGCTTGCTGAGACAATCGCACTGCAACCAAGGAGATTGATGCTGAGGAGGCATAACACTACTAAAGCCTACCAAATGGTAGTACTTTGAATGTCAGCCCTGTACACCGTTGTGAAACTCCGTACCTCCAGTCAATATTCGCGATACTAGCAACATCTGAATAACATAATAATAGTACCCGATATTGTATCAACCCCCCAAAAATTCATTTTGTTTTTCAAACCAAGTCAAACATTTACATGTGTAAACAAAAACTATACTATGACATTATGCGTACTAAGTTTTTCTAATACATGCAAGATTAAGAAAACTATTTCTTTTTTTAATTTTGTATTAATATCGCAGTAATATAATCTTTATTTTGACCGATATTTGAAGTAAATAAAGCACGTTTAAATATCCTCTATTAATTTCTTCCTTGTTCCTTTCACAAAAAAATATCAGATTTTATAAGAGATACTAACATTGTCTTAAATGTATTAAATGAATAACATCAGATGATTCTTTAACATAAATATGTGCGGGTGTGAAAATAGTCGATCATAACAATTTATAATAAAGTGGTAAAGCAGAACATCTAAAAATATGAAAATCAGTACTTTTGAACATACAACAAGATAATATTATTAAACAAAACATTATTCCGTGATCTAAGCATTTTGTCAAGTATGTAAAAGTTACGATACAAAATTCTATGATGGTGAAAAACACAAAATGATTCTCAATGTCAACAAAAAACCAACGTGATTATTCTAAGAGAATGCAACTATAAAAAGAAACTAAGATAGATTTTTCAGAGTGAAAAAAACGATACAAAACTTATACCAATATTTGTAACAGCAAGAAAAAGCAAGCAGTGCAATGAAAACAGCTGAGTAGATCCAAATGAAAAAAAGAAATTCATCAAAACGATCTACAAAGCGAGGGGGCGTCACGTTATTACTAATTAAAATTCGGATAAATCGGGGTTTATGGAAGAGAGAGGAGGAATGAAAACAGGTGTTCACGAGTCATGAAAATGCAGTTAAAAGTATGAAAGCTGAAGAAGAAAGGTAAGAAATGATGTGAAGAAGATACAAAAGTAGGTGGAAGTAGAAGAGAAAGAGAAAGAAAAAGAAGGTAAGGATGAGGATGAGAATAAGGATAAGGATGAGGATGAGGAGATGAGGAGGGAGAAAGAAGCTAAAGGCAGTAAAAGACGAAGGAGACGCGAGTGAAAATAAGTACGGAAGATGGAAAGTAGGAAGCAAGAAGAAAAAAGCGAGAAAGTCAGAGAAACGAATGGGTAGAGGGGGAAGAACGAGAAAGAAGGGAGAGGGGTAAAGCAGTGTGTAGGAGAAACCCGCGCCCAGCCAATGCACTTGGCGAATACACAACAAACACTCAGCAAGACGCCACAGAAGAATCCAGAGTGCTGGATTCCTCAATACTATGGGTAAAATGAAACGTGATTTCGAAGCGCGTGGATATTTGTAGCCGTCTTTGCTAACACTCGTTTTAGCGTAGGTTTCATTCAACATGGCGGTGCGGCCAATCGGGAAAGAAAGCTCCCAAGGGCCCGCTGCCGTTACCGAGCGCAACTTACGCATCGCGCTACGGCGCATCGTGGCATGCATTACATTCTATCAATTAATTATGAACAATATTCTTAGTCAATCGACCTTACCTGATCGTTAATGGGTCCACTTTCCTTGGAATAGCGAATCACGGAAAAACACTACCACTACTAAAGTTCGGACGCACGCTTTCTCCTTGCGTTTACTAGTTTCCTCGCCTCGCTGTTATGGCTGCCGCTGCCGCCGACGCAGCCGCCGCCACCGCCACCGCTACCGCCGTCCTCGTTCTCCTCGTATTAATCGTCGTTATCTTTTGGCGACTGCCACTGCCACTGCCTCAAAACCGATCCAATGGGTATACCCCACCGACGAACACGCACCCACTCTCACTCGTATAAACGTGAGTCCACGACACCACTTGAAACGCGTGCTTCGCGCAACGAAGCCTACACTTGTACTAATCCTTCTCTCGAGTCTAATTCTTACTACGACTGTTAGTAGTTATAATACCGCTATTGCCGTTATTGTCGCTACTGTCGCTAACACCACAGACACCCGCCACTACCACCATCACAACTACCCCACCACCGCCGCCGACGTCTTCTTCGTCTCTGATACTACTTCCTACGACACCGCGATGGGTTTATGTATACAACAATCCCAAGATTCACAACTTAATATGAACGATCGTCTTTCGCGAAAATATTGTTTCAATGAATAGTGTAGAGTTACATTTACATTTTCCTACAAACTTGCACTGCCTAGAGCTTTTTCGTCTCCATCACGATCTCGAATCTAAAAACTTAACGATCGTAGCACCAACAATGGCTACGCATTCTTACGCGACGTACCGGATGGTCCTGTTCCGTAGTTCCTTCCGTATACCTGTCCCTCTCCCCTTCCCGCGTTTCCTTCACCACGAAACTGCAACGAACATTTACGAACTTGCACGAAGTTTAACGCGCCAATTCCGACTCATCTAAATGTACATAAAACAAATATAATTCTTTTTTTAAATGAAAACAATTATATTTTTTTAATATAAAAACAATATTTATTTATATTTTTTCTTCTAGAAAAAAATATAAAATAATAAATTTGTTTTCGAACATGAATCGAACGTTCGCTGAGGTTCCGTTTCTCTTTGCGACCCACGTGGTTGAAAGTTTCTTCCTTTCCCCTTTATTTTGTACACATACAATCGAATGAAATTCGAACGTGTTTACAAAAATATTTATTGTTTACTGGTTACGGTATCTTATCATACGATATAGCTAGCTATCGTAAACTATTGAATAGCAGCTGTCGTAAAATGTTAGAAGATAAGAACGGAAGGAGGCTCGGGTAGAATAAGAGAGAAAGAGAGAGAGAGAGAAAAATTGGGAAGAAACAAGCACATGTCTTCCTTTTTAGAGTACTTGTTTATAATATTAAAATATGACGGGCGGTGGTGTACGACATATAACACGCATATAATAATCATACATATTCGCTGTATAATATAAGAATGCGTTTTATTAACCAATCCAAAAAATCAACGGTCAATTTCCGTCGTTCCATATTCACCCATAATGCCTTTTCGTACATTCCAGAAAGAAAAGAATCTGCGTTTGGATCATTGGAAAAAGATCTTATGTCATTCAATGAAATATGTAAATAAATCGACTGTTTCTGATAATTAGTTGTATCGTTTGAAAAATGTTAGCCCGCCTTGTTAATCGGCGCGCGAATGTCGGTCCGATTCCGCGATTCTTCGATTAAACACAATGCATTTATGTAGTCGAGGACAAAATCTATAACGGCTTTGGCCAAAAGCATAAGACAAACGGTATCAATGAACCCGTTACAACGTGAACGCCACTAAGATTTAATGTATGGATAGCATAGGATGCACGTGGTAAACTTTACGCGGGTTCGAGGTAGTATTATTCCATTATGACGTGCTGCGTCCTATCGTCATTCCGATAGTTCCGTTACCTATATATCAAGATGGCGGTTGTACTAATTAATGATGGATCGACCTTGCTTCCTCGATCACCCTGCCACACGAAACTGAAAACTTTCTATCGATGTTATCGTTTAGAGACAAATTTATACTCGAAAACGATATTAACATCACTAGGGTGACGACCCGCACCAAAATCTACTACGATTTGTAACACGTCGATCAGATATCGTGAACGCATGACACGGTACTACGGAAGTCAACTGCGCGATCCAATCGTTTCCTTTCCAATTTCTAACCAATATGTTTTTTAACTAAATAATCACGATTTTAAATGACAATTAATCTTTTCTTTCCAATTTACATTCGTAATTAATTCAACCAGCCAGCTTCTACACGAATGACTTATAACACTACTACTAAAGATGGCGTGCTTCTCCATAAAGGACAGAAAATCACTTTTCAACTAGACACATTCATGTCTTTCACCGATCAAATTATCATCAAAATCACGGATATTTTTAAATATAATCTTGGATATAAAAATATGCTTGGGAAATCATTTAATAAACCGTTCCGTTATAAATATGTCATTCGCATACTTAACAACGACCATTTTTCGTTCAAATGACGTCAGAAGTAATACGACGGTCAAAAGTTGTCTATTGTTAACGTAGTATTATCGATGCATTGCCTTCTTCTACTTCCGGTCAAATATTGCATCTTCATGTTCCGGTTAGAGATTGGTTTTCGTCTGAAGCGTCCTCTATCGTGGACCAATGAGACGAATAGTTAGATATTGATGAGTCATTATCTCTCAACTCTCTCTCTCTCCTCTCTTCAGTAATTTTCAATCTTAATAAAAATATTATTGCATTTATCATTTTTTAAGTTCATTGAACTTTGTAACAATCTTATATGTATTTTCATTCATTTTTTCAAAATTTCATAGAAAAGACTTCAACTTTTTAAAAAAAAAAAAAGAAGAAATATATAAAATATTACATTTAAATAAAGTACACATATTTCTTAACATTACGTGGATAATTCTATTATATATACATTAAACAATTAAATTATTTCTTAAACTATATTCCAAACTTCTTCGAAGGCGGTGCACAATTTACTGCACGTTACAGCGCCTGAAAGAGGGTAGTTGCTGATAGATATAGTATCTTCCGTATAATCTGTTTTTACCTAATAAATAAACAAAGACCATTTACATTATAATAATAAGTAAATAATAGGATTCATAAATGATGTGTGTAAGAGCAATATAATATTTACTTGTCCATGCGCCATTGCTCCTACAACTATAGCAATTGGTTCTTCGGTTGGTACTAATTCTCTTGGTTTTTTCATATTATTTGAACTAAACGACATTAAGAGTTTTTTACAACCAACTGGAAGATGACTTGTACATGGATTTTTAATAACTTTTAATAACTTCATTGGTCCATCTGATGCTCTGACACTGTATTTGTGTAATAATTGTACTGTAACAAAAGCAACACATATACTTTTTAATACCTAATCCTATATAAGTAAAAAAACATTCAATTTTGTATTGAAGATAGGTTTATTTTATACCCATAAGACCGGCAAATCGTTTGAACGTTCTTGGTATCCTTGTTTGTGGATTGACTTCGATCAATACATTTTTTTCAGTATGTATATAAACTTGTAAAAGGCCTGCTCTATTTAAAGGACTATCCATCAACATTAGTAAACACTGATGAGTTATATCTGGTCTACACGAACCAGGTTCCCGATTATTCTTTTTCAATATGCCTAAATGGTCATCGCAATTCAGTAATTCAAAACTATTACCAACCTGCATTCAAATGAAAACATTTGGTTAAAAATATTGTAGAAAATGTGTGTAATTATTTTATTTACTTTACATTATTTAATATTAATAAATATTAATGTAGAATATTAAAAAAACAAATAAAATGAATATTGAAAAAATAATCTCACCTTAACCGATTCTAATTGTGCATTTTCTAGAATAACAATAAGACGCTTTTCTTGATTTTTAATATGTGCCACTTCATAATGTTTAGGAGTAGGATCATATTCAAAATCATCCTTTTCCTCGCGATTTTTTCTTTTCTGACCCATTATTAAAGAATTTAAAATTTCAAAAAGTACAAATATTTATGCTGTCTATTACAACATCCACATGCTTCTAAATAGTAAGGTTAACTCGAAGAAAATTTCATAGATATGCTACTATCGACTTTGTACACTATCGAATTTACTTCGATTCGATATTCGATTCGATATTCGATCGTTCTATCGATATAGTACATATACGCACAAACACATATATATATACTATCAATTATAAAAATATATATTTGGTGTTAAAATGATATTTAATTAATATAAGAAGCATAAAAATAACGTCACCAATATATTGGATTTTGCGAGTGACAATTACAATACGATTTTATAAAATTTAATAAGATAATAGCGAACGAACTTATTTCTTATACAGTAAAATACTCTTTCTTTAATTTCTCTACCAATCGTAGGAGAGAAAGGTTGTCACGCGGTATACTAGAATATTTTTTCAAGATTTTATTTTCAGCAACTTGTTGCACAACTGTAATTGTAAGCCTTATTAATTAATCCAGTTATTCCGCATTATATGTTTCCACTTTAGCTAGAAACACAGCTTTTTAAATAGACATTTCGATAATTTCACTGATAATAAACACTTATACTCATTTAAAAACTATCATTTCGTGGTAGATTTAAAAAATTACACTTCACTTTTAATTTATTTAAAATTGTTTAGATGAGTATTTGAAGTTAATCGTAAGATTATGTTAGTGAGAATATAATCTTAATTTTCCCGCTAGAATAAAAACGGCTGGTGTCGTACGTATAATTATGTAAGTTTTATCATAATTTTTGATTTGTCTATTTTATCTTTTGCAATTTATGTTATTATTGTATCTCGTTCATATGTCAGCTCTTTATTTATTCATTGTTCGTTCACTGTTGAACTACTTGAGTTCTACATACTTTTCAAGTATACTTTTTGATATCTCAGTATATATACATATATCTTCCTTGTAAATAACCGTGTATTAATAATTCCAATTAACAATTATATTTAGATTTAATTATATACTTCATTTGAATATCACAATATGGTAATGTAAATATAAGAAATAAGAAATAGAGTGGAATAAAACGTGTAATATAACTTTTTCAAACCATATCTGTCTACAATTCTTTATCTGAAATATAAAATTTTTTTATAGATGTTAGCTAGAACAAGCATACACCGAATAATAACTAAAACGTCAACTTATACTAATACTCTTAGAATTATTCAAAGCTATTCTACCGTGATGTCGAAATTTGAACTACCAAGTCGTTTTGAGGGCAATAACAAATCTGTCTGGTAATTAAGAAACGTTTTATAAATTATTTCAATATAATATATATTTAAAGCAACTTCTATTTAGGGTTGAATATATTCAACTTGCTTTAAAATATAAGCCATTAAACTTGGGTCAAGGTTTTCCAGACTTTCATGCTCCTGAAAGTATTACAAAAGCTTTAGCTTCTACTGCAAATAGTCAAAATCCTCTTCTTCAACAATACACGCGTGGTTTTGTAAGTATTTTGAAGATATGATACGAGTTGAATAGTTAAATATCAATTGAATTTTTACAGGGACACCCAAGATTAATTAATGCAATTGCAAAGTTATATTCTAAACTCATAAAGCGTCATTTGGATCCAAATAATGAAGTTCTTGTTACTGTTGGAGCTTATGAAGCATTATATACCGCATTACAAGGTCATACAAATCCAGGTGATGAGTGGATTATAATTGAACCATTTTACGATTGTTATGTTCCAATGGTTCGCATTGTTGGCGGTATTCCTAGATTCATACCTTTGAAACCGGTAAGTGAAATTGTAGTAAAATACAAATTAAAGTGCAGTTTTAAAATAAGATAAAGAAACTATCATTACCTTTTGATTATATAATTGAATGTTATTTTTTAATTTGTACCATATAGAAAAGTACTAAGGGTCCACTTAGTTCTGCTGATTGGACATTCGATAAGAAAGAACTAGAAAAACTTTTTAATGAAAAAACAAAAGGAATTGTAATCAATACGCCAAACAATCCTATTGGAAAAGTATATACATTGGATGAATTACAGTTTATAGCAGATCTTGCCAAAAAGTGGAATACTCTTGTTGTGTCAGATGAAGTATACGAGTGGATTGTTTATGGATCCAGTCAACATATTAGAATAGGTGATAATTTGACTGAATTAATAAAATTCCTATAGCAAGAAAATTTTAATAAACTTTTTATCATTTTTTTTTAGCATCATTACCTGGTATGTTTGAACGTACTATTACCATTGGATCTGCAGGCAAATCATTTAGTGTTACTGGTTGGAAAATAGGCTGGGCATATGGACCGGCAAATCTATTGTACAATTTACAAGTTGTACACCAAAATGTAGTTTATACTTGCTCGACTCCACTTCAAGTAATATTATATAATTAATTATAAATTCTATTTATATATGCATGGATATATATAGTTATTAAACGTATAAACAATATTTAACGAGTAGGAGGCTGTAGCACTTGGATTTGAAGAAGAGATGGAAAGATTTGATCAACCCAACTGTTACTTCTTTAGTTTACCAAAAGAATTATTACCAAAACGAGATTATATGGCCAAATTTCTTGGCGATGTGGGTATGTCGCCTACTATCCCGGAAGGTGGTTATTTTATGATAGCCGATTGGACAGCTTTAGAGAAAAAGACTAAATTGAATGAAGAAACAGATGATAACAGAGATTATAGATTTACTAAGTGGATGACTAAAAATATTGGTCTTCAAGGTATTCCTGTATCTGCTTTCTATTCATCCGAAAACAAACACTTAGCCGAGGACTTTGTACGATACTGCTTTATAAAGGTATTTAATTAATTGCAATCACATATATAATAATGTATTATTTAAAATATAATAGTTGTATCGAATTTGTTTACAGGAAGATAAAAACTTGGAAAATGCAGCCAAAATTTTGATGGAATGGAAATCAAAATCGTGATAAAAAATCTCTCATTTTATATATTTTTTGTTAAATACTGTGAAGTGAATATAATATTTATTAAAATATATTTGATTATAGATGTTTATATATGTGTAAATTGTATATGTTATTTATTACCCTTGCTCGTCATAATTTGCTATATTATTATAAATTTATGTAGAAAAATCACCGCTGAGCCATCTCTTTGCATCTTTGGTATCAGCACCAAATGTTTTACCAAATCTAAGAGAAACATATATTTATTAAAGAAATTAGAATATCAAATTACAGAGAGAGAGAGAGAAATAAAGACTAAAATTACCTAAATATCTTCCCAGGAACATGACCAAGATAATTAGGTAACAAACCAACATGTTTATGATAAATTTCAGTCGATTGAATAAGAAGGGGGGGATCAGGTTTTGAAATTGTTACAGGTGCCCATTCGGTGCTTTGCCGATGTCGATAATTCGAAGTAAAATCACAAAGTGCGCTATTGGTAGCAGGTACATTAGTTGCTCCAAAGTGTGCATATCCATATGGAATATGTCCAGCATATCCTTCATTAACAAAAAATTAATATCATTCGTTTTACCATGAAATTGTAATTGTAATTTTGTCTACGCACTTTTTACGGTTTGTCTAATGAAAGAATAGCGCGTTCGACTCTCGCTACTCGTAAGAGTCATCTCGCAATTACAATATACGACAAAAAAATGTAAATATATTAATAATTATCAATTTGATTTTAAGATAGGATTTTTCTAAACTAATTATTATGAACCATAGAAACGGTAAAAAATCGCAGATCGAAACAGGCGAATTACGCCAATTAGTTCGAACTAAAGTAATAAGAAAAATTGCAATTTTTTCTCCTTCTTTTTTTTCTTTTTTTTCTATAACGAGATACTTGCTGCTAATAAAATATTTTTTGGGGTTCGCATTGTCCATAAAGTAAGGGGAGGGAGCATGATCCCGTGGAACTTCGTATTGTTCATCAACCGGCAAGTTTCTCATAACTCCGACGCAATCGGGACGAACAGTGATCATAGGTAATTTGAATTGACTTTCAATTAACTAAATAATCAATTATTGCAGAAATGAAAATTTGGATCATTCATTTAGATGAGAAAATTTGACATTACCAAACGATCTTTCGAGTTTCGCGGTTCACCTCTTCCACTTTGTAAAGCAATTACTGTTTCGAGTTGATTGAGCGCTTCTTTATTTTGAATTTGTTGTCTCTCAAATTCGGCTAATCCTTCGGTAGCAAGTACCGTGTATCTTTGTCCGCAATTTGCATTTAAATTTGGTACGAAACCTGTTGGAAGGATTGAAATAATTGATTGTTATCGTTCGATCATCGCAAACTCGCAAATACCTTCGTAGCCTGGAATAGTTGGATGAACATAAATGGGATCTGTCCTTTTGAATCGAGAATTAACGATATCTATGTCATTTTTAGGAGGCCTGCTCACCTGTATGCGTATTTATTTTTATATTAGTGTTACTCTTACTAATACAAATAGAATAGTATAATATTAACGAGGAGAATGACACATTACATTTAATAGAAATACCGAGATAACTTTACTTGATAATCGTCAGTGGCACGATTCGATAAAACAAGCGTTTCCGAATGATTCACGTTAGGATCGAGAAGAAGTTTATGGGTGAGACTTCCATAAGTTTCTCCGCATCGATAACGATATTGAGGAGAAAAACCGGTATATCTAGGAGAAATATAAATCATTCAACTTTTTCTTCGCCAATTTTATTTTTGTGAAAAATATATATATTTCTTTCTCATTCGAGGTTAACGACTTACCCTGGTATTAAATGTGGTTCTGGTGTATTTAACAGTTCAACGCCAACAGTCATTTTCGTAGATTTTTTTAATGTGTCAATCAAATTAATCTTAATTTATTTTAACTGGAATTTTAATATTATTTTTCTTTATTTTCTTTCTTTTTTATATGTTATCCGACATTAGTCGATGCACTATCAATTTTCTAATGCGTCGTCATAACTACATTTTGTTATTACGTTTGATAAAGTTTTCACGAGAATCATAGTACGTTCGCGAACGTGAATCATACTGTCATGTTTATTTTCTTTTCTATCTTTCACATGGAGAATGTTCAATTTTTAATTCACGATGGTGAAAATAAACTAAAGAGTATGATTATCTGCTTAGACATTCTGTTTCACGGTTGCTATTACCACGACTGAAGAATCAAACCGGTTTCACTCTGTCACGACTGATTGTGAGTCGTGGAGGTGTTGACACCGCAGACAATTCTTGCGATAGCATGTTCGTATGAGTTTTTTAGTCCACGAAAGCGTAATTCACATCTTCATTGAAAATATTCACGAACGATACAGTTACAAATTTTCCTCTCCAAGTTCTTTGAGCTGCTCTTTAATATTTTATTACAAAAAAAAAATATCTCCTAACAATTTTCGATGAACAACGAGTTAAATGAATTACCTAATAATTGATTACCAAGGGAGGGTGACCATGCACACACACATATATATATATATATACATACGGTGAAAAGAGGGAGAGAAAAAGGGGGGAAAAGGGTATATTCATTGACAGAGTAGGGAGGATACGTTGCGTGCACAAATGGGAGAAGTTGTGGGAGCAACGTTTCGCTTTCCAGTTTTCGTAGGACTACGGAGATGGAAAGAACTTAAAAGTAGGTTGGTTTTACACATTTTTACATGAATTTAGAATAAATATCGTCAGAAAAATAAAAGCCTAAAGTTTCAATTATTAATCATCACGATCGATGAAATAAAACCATTAATCGTAGATCAATATCAATCTTATCTGATAATAATAATAGATATTGTTCGTAGAATTGAGTTTACGTTACGAGAATTGACTTTTACGATATTATCCGAGATCTTCTCGTTTCATTTCGATTTAAACCGGGTGATAGGTAGCTAGTAATCGAATCTTGGATCAATACTGTGAAGAATAAGTAAACAATGTGCTAAGAAGATAGACAATGAATCGCAAGTTTAGTGATGCAAAACGCACGATGGGAATAATTTTATACGAGAAACATCATGCGGCCTCGTCGAGAAACGAATTCCGTCTTCTATGTGGATTCGGATTACGAATCCATCGGTTTTACCAATTCCAAGGTAGGTTTTATTATTAAAATAATAATAATAATAATAATAATAATATATTATATACGATTTCTTTGACATCTTTTCCTCTTCTTTTTTATATTTAATAATTTTATTGCATATAAATTTATAGATTCACGTATAGAAATATATATAGAACGTGTTCTACTTTCATTTATCATCTCACAGATGATTCTTATCTCTTTAAATCGTTCCCATTAACGGTGACAACGAATACGAACATACACATATGCAGTGTAATTGTTATACAGGAATATTGTAATATTAAAATTTAGAGAAAACGAGTTAATCATATGCATTTTCTCGCGAGACATTTAATGCACATTTGTTGAAATGAAATTACATGAAACTACGTATCGCTTTCCACATATTGTGAAAGGTATAGAAAAAAATTCATTCCCCTCCCTTTGTAGATAACGAAAGAACGTTGTAAATAGAACGACCGTTCGAAAGAAAAGGTAACTTTTCGAAGTAACACGGGTGGTGCAATGGTTCGCTAAATTCATAAAAATCATTTATTATATATGATCGTTTTAATTATATCATTTAGAAAAAGCAACACCTTGTCCCCTAATTACATCATTCGTTAAATAATAACAATTAATTAAAATGAAATGAATAATCAAAGATTACACAGATCGTTAAATTGCGTTCTAACTCGTTAACACTAATAGATAAGAAAATTAGATCTTGATTTATATCAAGCAGGAAGATTGCAACCGATTACCAAGATAACGATCCTTAAGCTTGGAGAATCGACCAGGTGCGTCTGTGTTTTTTCACACAATCACTTACGTCTTTTTCTTGGCATTATTTTGTTCTTCTTTTCTTAGCGCGTGTCGGAGGAATAATAAAATATTCTCTCTCATCTTTTTCTTTTATCTTTTCCTCACTCCTTCCATCCTCGGCTTTTAAACTCTTTGTTTAGCGAGAACCCTGAGCTCTTACAACTACTACGACCGGAAATGTTATTATCGCGTATAGTGCGTTGCCAACCGTGGATGTAATGCGTATTTATTTCTATGAGGGGGACAAGAATGATCGGGTAAGCACAATTTAACCACTCGCATTCTCTGAATCGTGATAAATCGCGGTACTCCACCCCCCCAAGTTTCAACCTTAAAAGCTAAGTTAGGTAGCTAGGTAGCTAGATGGGTAGCTAGATGGGTAGATAGATTGGTAGGTAGCTGGGTTGGTATACTACTTCAACGGTTATGCGTATTCGTTGCAGGGGATTTCTAGTTTACTGTCTCTGGGTATTCTCTTATTTTCTACATTTCACCATAAGCATTCCAAGCACCCGCACTTCTTCAACGTACATATTTCATCCTGTCACGATCGCGTCGCATATTCGCAATATCTTTAATAGACGAAAAGAAAAAAACTTGTGCCCATTATCCTTAATAAAGGGAGTCCAATGATGCACTAACGGTCTTACGAAATCACGCACAACAAGCATACCTACTCTTTTTGCGATCCCTTTGTAAAGAGGCGCGCGTGCTCTCGTCACCTCTGCGTGTTCATACGAGAGATACGTGACTTTCATTGTATTATTCACCATAAAGACTCACACGCAGAAAACCGATCCAGCTGCGTAACTAGAAAGAGAATAGTCGAGCTACCGATTCTTCCATGAGTCTACTACTCTTTCGATGTGTGCTTGTACTTTTTCCTTCCTTCCTTCCTTCCTTCGAGGCTAATGTACCGACGTTGTGATTAAGCTCTTGTTTGTGTTGGGTTATACTTCTCTTGCATGGCACGTTATACGGGCGCTTTTACGCCATGGGGGAACAAAAGGAGGAAGCCGTTTACGTATACGCGAAGTCGTTACACACGAAATACGAACGACTTATCTTTCTTTATTTCTTTCTCTGACTCATCGTACCTGCCTGGTACCTTGCGCACGTGCCGGATAGATCTTTTACAACTCCTTCTCTTTCTAACATTTACATCAAAGCCCTTTTCAATTGAATTTTAACTTGCTTACCGCCTTTCCTTCCATTGAACGGTCATTAAACTCTTTTCAACTTGAACGTTTCTATACTTCCACCAAAAATCCTTCGTGGAAATTTGTTTTGGTATTTTAAGACATTTTCGAAACTAAGCGGGAAATCATTAACGCGTTTAACGTATTACCATAGAACCAATGAGAACGGGTTGAAGAGTATTTATACTGGGGGTTGGAGTACGAAGGAAAAAGAGAAGGGGTAGTGTAAGAGGGAGGAAGGATTGCTGTAGGAAAGAGGAGGGAGAAAATACAGACAGAGAGAGAGGCGGCACGAGGTATCAGTGTCGTTCGACATTTTGCCAGCTGCGTTTCGTCATTCCTTATTTCTCTTTAAATCTTCATATTTTCTTTCGATTTTCTTTCGATTTTCTTTTAATTTTCATTACAATAAATGATACGATCCAAATTTGAGTCTGTGAGTTTTGCTGTGAGTATTTGTTAAAAGAAAAGAGTCGAAAGGCTAAGGAAATATTAGTCAACAATCATCGATAGAATCGTGTTGTTGTGATTAGTGTTGCTATGTCTTATTAATAAGTTTTGATTTTTTTAATCGTAGAGGATTAAAATAAATGAATTAAATGTGCTCGCGTCTCAGGTACATCGAGAAACACGTGTTCGAATATTGCAACAGCCTTTTCTAAGTACTTGACAAACGTGTTTGAAGATGTCTCCAATCGTTGAGATATCTAAATAAGATCCAAAATAAAAGGATCGAAGGAAAATAAATAATCGAGTCCGCATGATCGTCTCGACGATACTTTCGAGCGTGACGGCTTTCCATCGTCGACATTCGCACGATGCAGGACGAAATGCCGAACTGAAGGTGAGTTTTAACAGATCTTTATGGATATGCCACAGTTTTTTTGGTTTTTTTATTAGATACATCTTTCAAATGATTTTATATTTCGACGAGTTATAATACGCGACGAGATGGTTGCGTTAAAACGAGCTAATCCATTATTCGATATCTTTGAAGTCGGAAGGGAGAGTGCTCGACTAACAGAGGACCGGTTCTCGTCAGATGAAATTACTTCATTGATTATGATAAAGGAAATAACAACAACAACAAACAAACAAAGTATACAAAATAGAATACATAAAAAATACAGATAATTGCGTAGTTGCGATCTTGCGTATTGAAGATTTTTTCTTGTCGGTCTATTCTTATTTTGCTATCTACGATGAGAAATAAGTTTACGTTGATTGTAAAAATGATTCGACCGGAGTTTTCACGAATTGACGAACGAATAAACGAATCCTTCGTAAGTTCAAGGAGTCAATGAAACGCAAACGGAAACCGGTCGACGGGTGGTCGAGAGAAGAGCCGCTCTGGATCTGCTCTTTGATCCATCTTCCTGCTTCTTCCCTTTTATAAAAGAGAGACAAAGATATAAATATATATATAGAAAGAGAGGGAGAGATAGACGGAGAACAAAAGAGAATAAAAGAAAGAAAGAAAGAAAGAGAAAATGGCCGGGGGGAGATTTCGGATCGTTAATTGAGATCGTGCAACTCGTTGTAGCCAACTATTACCGTTACTATCGTCTAGTTGTTCTTTTTATTTACTCTCCGATATATATTACTATATTATTATTATTCCTAATACTATCTTATACAATCATAATTATAATATTATAACGCAGCATTGATCGATCACGAGTATATACTCGTATTTGCATATGCACATACGACTTATGTAATTATGAAAGTCTAAAATTGTATAAGATATTATATAGGTGTTGCTTATTGCGTTTGTTAGTATTGCCATGTTTCATTTTTGATATTATCAATTGAATATCTGAATTTCTAATAATTTATATATTAACGTAATTAACATTGCGTATAATCGTACAATACATTTGTAGGAGGATTCTATTTAATTTAGTAAAACCGTTATCCATTATTACACGACACGATGTTGGACCACGTACAACGTTTAGCTTCGTTAAGAACAATTAAAAGTAACCGGCGAACTGGGTATTCTTTAATTGGCACGCATACACACACGCACGCGAGTGCGTGCATACATATTTTTCCACACTTTCAAAAGTAATAAGACTTAACAATGAGTTGTGTTTATAGATTTAGGTTTGTTCTTACTACGAGCAGAAAATTTGTTCGATTTCTGGTAATCTTTCGAGGGAGTAGAAATTAGTACGCATGGCACGGTCACCTGTACGCCTTTTGAATCGCTCTCGTAAAACAGGTTTATCGCATAAACGAGGACGGATAATAGCGTGCGAAGCGACCGTTACACGTTTACCCAGGTTTTTCGCAAAATTTGTCGTCTTCTCACGGACCTTCCGGACGCTTACGCGGATTTACTGTTTCTTTCTTAAAAAGCTTTCAAATTTCTATTCATTTCTACTCGGAGTTAAATGAACGATTAGGGTGGATTATGCAGATCGTAGGGACAATGTTGTTCCAAGGAGAAAAAAGGAGAAGAAAAAGGAAAAAAATAATTAGAGGAATACGCGAAGGTTGTAAGATCTTTCAACTTTGTAGAATTTCTGTAGTAAAGTAAATTTCTCTCTGAGAGCAAAGTATGAATGAATGAATGAATGAATGAATGAATGAATGAATGGATGGATAGGTCATTGAAGAGGGACGTGTCATCTGCGAACGTCCACGTGACTAAACGAGTTTATAAGTTAATAGATTGGTATTAAAACGCACGATGGGTGATTCTCGGTATCGTTAATTACGACCTTCGATCTATTTATTCGGATGAAATTTTATATAATACATTATACTAAATTATAAATAGAAGGTAGGAAACTTTGAACGGATGAATGAATCGTTCAAAAAATACAGATCAAATCGAATCGATGAAGCATGGGATTTTGTCGACTAATTGAAACACGAATGGAAACCTTCTAAGAAAACTTGTATAATTGTAAGATAAAATAGAGAAAAAAAATCTATATGATTCGTTTATGATTATATAAACAATTCCAATTTGTAACACTTTGGATTTCTGTGGAATCAAATTAGTGAAAAAAGAGAAGCTGGTTTAATTGTAAGAAGAAGAAGAAGAAGAAGAAGAAGAAGGAAAAGGAAGAGGAAGAAGGTAGTAAGGAGGAGGAATGACGAGGAGAAGGTTTTTCCTCGATAATCAGAGAGAGGAGTCTCGCGCGCACGAAACCACACGCGTGTGTCGCGAGCCAGTTGTTAGTCACGTGGATGTCGGCGAGTGTAAAAGAAAGACACGAAAGAGCACGCGCGGCTCGTTCCATCACGAATCTACTAACGCAGTAGTATTCCTCGTATGTGAAAGCTTATACTCGGTGCTACCAACTTCTGTTAGCCTGGTAGAGTAACGATCAAGACGTTTGCGCAAATCGTTTGTTTCTTCAACTCCTCCAAAAGATTGAGAGAAAGAAAGAGAGAGAGAGAGAGAGAGATAGGGTTCTGTCTTACGCCAAATAAAATCAATTCCTTTTCCATCGAAATCTTGTTCTTTTTTCAAATAATTCCATTTTCCAATTTCTATTAATCTTCATTATCGTATCTTCGTATCGAGATAATGATAGTTAAGCTAAAGCTGACATCATTGAAGTATCTCATACCAGAAAGATGTAATTGCATCCAATGGCGTCTCATCGTTTATGCAACGTAACAGCCTAATATACGATCTAATTCGCATTATGTAAAAGCGTAGATTTATGAGAGAAACTGGACACCACTTGCAAGGGAAAAGCCAAGTTGATAGGATACCGTGTTTTTTTGTTTGTTTAAATTTTACACAGTAGTAGAGACCCATTAAGATCGTACACTGTGCAAACAGTAAGATTCAATACTTAATCGTTTCAATCTTATATACCAGTTTGTTTCATATTCGATGGAAGAATAATTTTTCTATAATTTAATTTAATAAAATAAAACGAGAGAGAGAGAGAGAGACACGGTGTGGGGAAAAGCATAAAGCTGAAAACTTTTCAACTCCATTTTTGGATGTTAAACCAAAAATAATTCTGTGTCTTATCAATTTGACTTATCCTCTCGTTAACACTACATGTATCTATCTATCTATCTATCTGTATGTAAATATATTTATGCATAATATATTAGGTAGAGAAAATACTAGAGCGACTTACACATATTTGCAAGGAACAAAGAGACGCCTACGCGCCGAACCGAGCGGTCGGCTGAGACTTTCGAAGAAATATATTCGCAAACGTTCTCTATTGTCACGGTGATCGAGTTCAAGGGCGTTGGCCCCGTACTCGATTCGATACTCCTTCGCCATTTTTTCTTTTTCTTTTTCTTTTTCATCATTATCATCAATCATCCATCATGTCTCTCGATGTGTACTTGATTTAATAAGAATCTAAAAAGGACTATATTTAAACGTAACTCTATTTAATCGTATAAATTTCATACGCGATCTCTCCTTTGAGTATCATAAAGCTATAATTACCAATCAACAATTATTATATACGTTGAATGAGTAGATGCATTTTTTATTTTACAAAATAAATTCAATTGCTACATCTATCAGGGGGCCAATTATTTTATATTGCGTATAAAAACATGTAATAAAATTTTACCAAACTAAATATTCGGCTTAAAAATTAGAAGAGGGGTGGGGATAAAATGTTTTGCATGAATTTATAAATTGATAACAACAGTTATATAGTATTAGCATCATTATAATTGATTGATTGAAAAAAAAATTAATTAACCATCGATGATCGAAATAAAGTTTAGGCGAAAGAGGAAGACGATGATCACGGATGATCACTATAACAGTCAATACGTTAACAAGGCAAGCAAAGTGAGAAGAAGGTGTGCAAAGTGTTCAAAGTGTTGGGGCCAAAGAGGCGCATCGCGCCTTTCCATCGTTGTCATTATCGTCGTTTCTCGTTCTGGTTGTCGTTGTCGTCGTCGTCGTCGTCGTCGTCGTCGTCGTTGTCCTCTTCGTCGTCGTCGTTGTCCTCTTCGTCGTCATCGTGTCGTTAACTGGCGCAGACGTAATGCCACGCGTGTATCCGGAGAACAGAATGCGAATGGTGCACGTGCGCGCAAAGTAACAACCCGAGTTTCGCGCCATCCGCGTCATCGATACACGCGCGCAACTTCGACTAATCGATCCCATCGCAAGATCCTATCTCAACATTTTCAAATAATCCTACTACATTCTTAAATTAGCGTGATTCATTAAAATATTACAAAATTAACAAACTCTTTCTTAATGACTTTTCTTAAATGACATTGGATTAAAATAACCAATTTTAATAATCGATTTTGAAATAAAACAAAAATAAATTTTTTTGTCTAAATTTAAATTTACATCAATTTCATTTTCAATCGCTTATCGATCAATTCTGGACAGCAATTATACTTTCGACCAAGTTGCTAAATATTACTGTCCTTTGAAAGTGGGTCTTGGTTCGTAAAAGTTTGGGATGGCCCGATTTACATTTTATTCGTAATCAATATACACGCAAATAATTTGTACATTTTCTTACCGTAAGAAAGTTAAATGTGTATGTACATATGGATATAAATATTTGCTTAGAAAATATAATAGAATGGAAAAGAAAGAAAGAGAGAAAGAAAGAAAGAAAGAAAGAAAGAAAGAAAGAAATAGCAAGGAGTAACTTTCGCTCCATATTGGTTGTAATTGCGAAAACTAGGTCCGTCGTTCGTATTTTTGTCGTGCGTTCTCCACGCTCCGCTGCGTCACTTTTTTCCTCTCCCTTTCCCTCAGCCTCTCCCTCTCACTCTTTACATGGATATAATAATCTAGCAAGAAAAGGCAGCTTGCATATAAATTCTCGAGCATGCGTTATATTTCGCTTATAACGCGCATATGTGTTTGCTAAATTCCGCCTTGAACTTTCTTCGAAAGTTTCACATTTTTGCCCAATTCGTTTAATGAAATATCTAAGTACGTATTTACGTGTGTATTTACACGCTTTAACAGATGCGAAAAAGATTAGCGCACTTCGTGTTCGATTGGAAGGAAGTAGGTCGATGTCTTAATATTTCTTTTCTTACCGCATTCCATTCTATCTAATTTTAATCTAATAAAATGATCAACGGTCGTTATTTTTATCTACTTTGAATACACGATTCAATATGAAATAGTATAATCATGTAATTAAGATAAATACGTAGACCAATATCAAAAGAATAAGTCTGATAACAAAATTCATTTTGATACACGATTATGTTTGACTATTTAATTGTTAAATTGTTAATAAATCTCTCGATTAAATCGCATTATATTATTTTTTTTTACACGTGAATCAATTAAGGAAACTTGTGTGTAAAATTGACCATGTCCCAATTTAACAGATATATCTCTGTATATTTTTAGCTTCTATCTTTATTATTGATTAAAGTTTCTCTCTTATGCATTTATGTTATTTTTCTCGTAAATGGATGAAACGCGCGTCTTATACTATTCTATATGCTTTCGTAGACGATTGTATGAAATTGTCGCCAAGAAACTATAAGAGATTCAAGAAAGCGTGACACTCAAAGAAGTTGCTGGATAACTTGGTAAATAAATCCTCTACGTAGTTAAATCGTTTTCGCAAATTGTCACAATAGTTGGCAAAGGAAATGAATGGGATTTGTTTAAAGTGAATATAATATTATTAAGAGTTTCTCTCATATTTTCTAATATTTCTTGTCATTTAAGTTGATGGAAAAATAATTGAGTCTTTTTTTAGACTAAACAATTAAAACTCTAATACAAACGCAAAAATCATTAGTGCCTATTAACAATGATGGATAATATGATAGTACTTTCGATTATTAAAAATAATTAGTTCCTTTTATTTCATACTGTATTGTTAGAAGAGCTGAAGTAAATTTGTCAAGCATCGTTAAATTGGCAAGATGAAAATAATCGTCGCATACAACTTTGCTCGTCTTCTTCTTCTTCTTGACATTTCCACAAAGAAAAAGAGGGGGGAGAGAGAGAGAGAAAGAAACTTAACATAAACATCTCGATATTTTCATTGACCCAGTATCGGTAATATTTACGGTTGTATACGTAAACGGGACGAGAATCTTTGTCTTCTCTTTGATACGCGATCATTTATGTAGAGAAAATTATTATGCGTGTACAAGATCCATCGGAATTTTAAAAATAAACCCACCTACTGTCATTGATCATTGCGCAAGAAGTAAGATGTATGTATATGCAAGTGAGTATTAAAAAGCGTGTTATAAAAAGCTTACGTCGTTCTTTCAAAAGTTTAACGACAGTTTATATCACTCAAATAATCACATCAAATAATCTTGAAATCATACGAATGCTATCGACGTTAATTACAAATGATTTTAGTGTTTTAAATAAGACATTCAAAAGAGAAGCCTGAATATTTCCATTAATCTCGCAGCTATCTCTTTTACCTTCTTGGTAGATACATATATGCATAAATACATAAGTAAGTTTAATCGAGTTTCATACTTGAGCGTAATTCATTGTTTGTTCTATCGTGCTAACGTCGTATTCATTGCGGTTACGTATTTCCTTCCTTTAGCTGATAGTTAGAACACGATCGTAGGTAACAATCAGCCGAGACAATTTTCAGTCACGTTGTAAGCCGTTATCAGGAAACTCTATCGATTATTCTTCTTTCTTCTCCCAACCGTTAGCCATATGTTACTGTGTATATACGTTTGTGATATCGTTTTATAAATACAATGAAGAGGACTAAAAAGACGGATAGTCTACTATTATCTGTTAGTTCATTTGATCCTGTAGATCCTTGATTTACTCAAACACTCGACCGAAATTATCTTCAGATTAGATTTGTATATATTACAAACGAGGAAATACATATTATAAGGAGAAAGTATGCAATTTTTGAGAGAAGGAGAGAGAGAGAGAGAGAGAGAGAGAGAGAGAGAGAGAGAGAGAGAGAGAGAGAGAGAGAGAGTAACACTCTAAAGAGAACTCTAACGTCAGCAACGAGCAACTTTATCCTTATCGCATTGGAGACTAAGGAGATAAGGAAAGTGGTTGGTCAGACGAGAACGAACAGTATGATGTTTCTTTTCATAAATCGTGTAGTCTCACCGTGTGCCTCTTCAGTTGCTCGATAGTTATTTTACGTTTAGTGTCGTGCTATCAAAAGTGATTGTGATGAAAATTCTTTATCTCCCTTGGCATAGAAAAAGGAAAGAGAATAATCATTTTAATCGCTGAATCATCGTGTTCGCGTTAATGTCATCGATCGAGCGATTCGTGTAGACATAATGGATAACGCATAATCGGTGATAAAAATAATTAAAAAAAAAAAGATATACACGCGCAAGGTGTAGATATATTTTAATAATAATCAATTTTCTTGCGGATCATGTAACAAGAGTCTTAATAACGATTCAATGAATACACCTACACGTGTACGCACACGTATTATACGCGTATATATCCTGGATGATATCGACTAGAACTCGTTAACGATGCCACCTTCGAGTGTATTAGAAAAAATGTACGTTCCTTTGGATGCGATACCGCTACATCATCTTCCACACATACACATATCGTCACCGTTACTAATTAATTCTAGCCAATTAACACCAAAGAGTGCGCGTAAGAACATACGCGAAAGTCACGACGACCTTGCTCGTAAATTATTGAACTTTTAACGTTGCAACGAGGGTACAGAAGAAAGGGAAGAACATCTCATTCCGTTTCTTCGATAGTAATAAAATTGTCGAATATATTCGTTTCCTCGAATACATAAACTAGAACATATTTGCAAGTGTACATAGATATAATATCCGGAGCTTCTTCTCTACCTTTCTCTTTCTCTTTCGCTTTCGCCTTTTTCTCCGTACATCAAATCACGTTTCGTAGTGTATCTTCATATACCTGGACATTTTTCTTATTTCTTTGACGCAAACGATAACGAGCACCGGGATGAGTTAAGATTAGAGAATATTGGAAGCGTAAAGTTTATCGACGATCCATGAAACTATCGAACCCGTCGATCTTACCCTTGGAAGATCGTGCAGCACGAATTGACCATGGAACAACTACAACGGTCAACCATTGGCGGCTCGGTTTTATTTATTTTATTTACCAAAGATCCTAACTATAACGGATAATAAAAGATTACACGTACATATGTATGTATATACGTTGTTTAGATGTTTTTTTTTTTCTAAAGGAAAGAGTCAAAGTCGAAAAGAAAAGGAAACGAAATTTTGTACTCTAGATAACAATTGAATTGGAAAGAAACATTCGATATGAAAGGTTGAACTATTTATGTGAAGTGTTTGGCGATAAGTTTAAGGAAGAAAAAGGAAAATCAAATTGTATCAAGGATGTCGTGCAGAAAGAAAATCGATTCGAAGCTTTGGCTCGATTACACGCAGGCGGTAAGCTTACCTTCCCCTTCTTTCTATTTTATTCTCATTCTCTCATTCTCATTCTCTCTCTCTCTCTCTCTTCCTCTCCTCTTTTTTCTTGTTTTCTCTAGTATTGTTCACCAACTAGCTATTCGTGCATCGTGATAACGGTTATCGACTACAAATTCCATATTAAGAGACTGGGATCTTACAAGTAACGAGTTTCTAAGGTAACGGAGTTAATAAATCGATTTGACGTTATCATGAAGAGAGAAAGAGAGGGAGAAAACGATCGAATAGTTTTACGAGTGGTGTTGAGATTCATTGCGTGTTAGCTAACAATGAAAGGGGTAATCTTCTATAAATAAATACAATGAGCTTTACAATGTAAAACTGTGAGAATATATGTACAAATAAACGGAATAATAAAATAGTAATTAAAACCTAGTAATTAGAAAAAAAAACAAATCCAGAAATTAATACATTCTATTTTGAGATAATTAAAAGTATAACTTTTAGATGATTATTCCCAGATTCATTGATCATCCGCTTCGTGATTTTCATTTAAAGATTATTGAGCGGGCTCGAAAGGAGTGTTAGGTTCCCCATAAAAGTATGCATGCATTTAATGTGTAGACTGTATAACAAGGAAGCTGATCAACACACAAGGCATATTAGGTGTAGTAAATAAACCGGATGTACGATATGCGTTGTTCATAACGATTACCATGAACGATGGTGTAATTCAAATACACCGTAGACATTTATATGAAGAAAAAGAAATTAGCATTAGGAACAATTGTTACGATACGCGAGCAAATAGCGCTATTGGTTTTTGTCACAGGAAGTTAAGCGTGTGACATTCTTCTGGAAAGAAAGAAAGAAACGAAGACGACGACGACTGTATCAAAAGTATGCCAGGCCAAGCCAGGCCAAACTATACCACCTAACAAAACCGTACAGCGGTCAACAAAAATGGCCTATATTACGTAGCCCGACCGAGTACTTTCTTGTCCACTCGACCAAGTCTCTTTTCTATTTTATTCAAAATTTCTTCTATTTTCGTAGAGAACAAAATGGCGACGATAAATGTCATTGAACTTAACATTTAAAATATGTATTATTAAGATTTTCTAAGATTGACAATTGAAAAGTTATGTAGGAATATTATATTAGAATAATACTCTTTTCGAATAAGAAAATGTAAATTCGATGAAATATGGTGTAGAAAGATAGCGTGAATGCAAGCCATTTCTATTTGCTACTGTAGGTTAGCTTGGTTGGCCTCGCCTAACCGCGCGTGCAGTCGTCTCACCTCTCTGCTGGCCTTTATCGGGACTTACCGCGTCCCTCGAATCCCCTCTCTTTTCCCTACATTTACCTGTCTCTCCCACCCTGGAGTGGGACATGTCCCACTCTTACTCTTTCTCGAGCGAGTCGACTGGTCGCGCGAGTAGTTCTTCCACAGGATTCGTGCAATTCCGTTGTTTTTAATACCTCTCTCTCTCTTTCTCACTCTTCTTTTGCATGGACTAGCGTGCGCGCCTGCGCAAGAGACAAAGAATATGTCAGCAACATCATCAACAGTAATGTTCGAGACGAGACTTTGGAAGAAATAGAAACAAAAACAGAGATAGAGAAAGAGAGAAATATTTCTTTGAAGTGCGTTATGTGTGAGATAAATAAAAAGAAAAAGATCGTTCGTCTGGTTTTAACATTCGACGAATTCTCGAGGAAGTTCGGTTCTCTTCGAGGACCTTCGTGTTTCGTTAGGTAAACTGATTGACCGACCGACCGACCGACCGACCGACCAACCGATCGACCGACCGGCGTCCTATCTTTCGCCCTCTCTCGCACGCACTCACACATAGCCACGTTTTAGTGCTCGTGGTCTCTCCGAGGCCAAAGGAGACAAGTCGCGCGACGAATGTGCCGAGGACGAGTGCCGACGACAGAATGTCATGTCGCTTCGAAATCGGATGAAACTCGATCGATGCGCGTGGACGGAGGACGCGTTGTTTTCGTTGATCGTGTTATTTTTCCTCCAAACCTGAAAGCATCGAGGTGATCATTCAAAAATCTATTTGTTTTATTATTTTTTTACGTACGGTGAATTTTGTCGATATTTTCGTTATCTTTGGGATTTGAAATTATAAATGATTTCGTTTATAAGATGAACCCTTTCTTTAAAAAGGATCGTTTTCGTTGCGGAAAGAAGAAGGAGGGAAAAGATTCCTCGGCCAGGATCGAGATTTTCGATTGATCGTATCTTCATTTTTCATACGTATGGAGAATGATAAATACAAGAAATAATATTTTAATACAAGTTTATCTTATTGAAGATTTATTCATCTCGTTTATTTCGTCATTAGTTAGGTCGCATTCGTTAAACGCGTATGCAAATAACGATTAATCTACCGAACATCAATTAAATTGATTTTATCACCAAACGAACTGCTTGGAATGTCAATTGAAATAACGTTGAGTCGGTGTAATATAATATATAGCTTGGAATGCATTATGGGTTTAACATAATACAACACATTTACATCGTCACTGATTTCCTCGAAAAATTGACCAATAGTCTTATAATGTTTATCGCGAATGACCCCGTTTCGAAACTTATTGATGCACGTTGCACCGGTGCCATCGCGAGATATTTCACGGAGATATATTTATATTATACTTTGATATATCCGTCAGATTTATTTTTAAATCGATGATCTGTCAAAATCGTAATTAACCATCGATAACTGTATTAATCCTTTCCTTTACGTCTAATGAATATGTGTTTTTCATTCAAAAAAAAACGAACAGCTGTGCACTTTCGCTGAAAGAAAAGTGGATCGAGCGATGAATCTAGTCAGTACCGTTAGATTGCATCGAATATTGTTTGTAAATATACGGGAGTTTCGCATATATGTAGACATATATAATATATGTGCATAATAGGTCATAATTAAAACTCAAAGAGTCGTAAGTTTCGTGGATCGCGCTTCCTGCCACGTAAGCGTTTGCCCGGATTCCGTAGCAGGAAAGTTCAATTCTCATGATTCCTCGTTTGTGTTCACGCATGCGACACAAGTTCTCACACGTTCCGATCTATTCCCTACATACACGAGTATAGAGTTGTCTATCGTTCTTGATATCTCCTGTAAGATCCAATGATTTCAAATCGATCATGTAATTTGAACAATGTTCCATTAATCCAAGGATTTTCTATAAAATGAATCATTTCAATTATCAGATTATGACGAGAAATATTTGAATATCTTTCAGATGGAAACCGAGGTTCGAACGTTAAAAGAAGAGTTAGCTCATACTCAAGAAACTTTAAAAGCTGCGACGAAAAGATGTCGAGATTTGGTGAGAGAATTGGACAATCGTACCGCAAGTTACGATTCAGAAAGGACTTTAAGGGATCAACAGTTATCACGGATTCTCCGTGCTCTATTGATCTTAGAAGCTCGATTAAAGCAAGAACAAAAGTCGATTAGGCAGGTATTATGCGAAAAGGACAACGTTATTAGGAATCAACAGTTGGAGATCGCTAGGTTAAGACGTTACACCAAAAATTATATCAAATCCAAACGTGAGCAGACATTAGGTAGGCCAACGGCGATTAATGTCAACATTGGTCCTAACGTTGATAAGAATTCTTCGTTGGAGAAGATTGAAAAACTCGAGGTAATACTCTTTATTATTATTATAATATTATTATTTCTACAGGGTGGGCCAAAAAAGTTGTGAAATATTAAACAAAATAATTCTCTTTGAAATGTTTAGAATGAAATCGACTCGAGACAAGACGACGATGATCTCAGTAAAGAGATCGAGAATCTCAAGTGTGAAATCATCACGAAATTAGATTCTTCTGAGGTAATACCAGTCGTTTTGGAAAACTTGGATCGTGGGATCAAGAAGACTTACAGTTTTACGGGTAGCGACGTCTCCAAGACGAGTTTAACAAGCAGCGAAAATACAGATGCATCTATCGTTACTACCACAACTGAAGGTAGTCCTTCGTTGATCAGTACAGAAGGATTTTGCGAAGGGGAGAGTACGGATGTATCTCCAGGTTCGACTTTAAATAAGTCGAATAGGTGTACACCAACAACAGTAACGGATAGTGAAAATGAGACTACCATGATATTCGATGAGGATAACAACGAGTTGGAGGATGATAAAGCAGAAGATGAAGATGACGAATATAAGGAAAATATTAGTGACGATAACGAAGGAGAAACGTTGATGGTCGGTGACGTAGCCTTTAATTCGACGAAAAAGAAAGCTTCAATGGGTAGATCGAAATCGTCCAAAAGTTCGATTAAAGGTTCATTAGTGAGTACGAATATAATAAGAACGGAGAGCAAGGACGACGGTATGGATTGTAATTTTGTTTCGGAGGACGAAGAAAAGGAACAAGAACCGATATACGTTAATTCGTGCAATGAGAACAATGTGAAAAATTTGGAACATTCTAATGGGATAGTCATACCCGAAACTTGTCAGGATTTTAGTAATAATAATAACGATACGTAAGTATAACGATGATATTTCATATTTCTATTCATTACTCGTTATTTGTATCTAACGTTTTCATTTATTTTGCAGTTCGATCGAAGTTGAGACAACGGACGAACAGAATACAGAAGAGACTAGTGGGAATTGGTATAGCGATCCAGACGAAGATAAAAATAACGACGACGTTTTTAGGCATACTTCATATCGGCCAAACAGTAATCATAATTCGGTCCTTGAGTGTGTCAATCAAATACTTTTGAGGGATATGGAAGACGAAGATCGCGTTCTTTCGGTACCGAGGAGATTTAAACACCGAGGTAGGACAGTGAGATTTCAACCAGCCAGATTGTCTGATATCGAATCGGTCGGTTCGGAAATGGAAAGGAAAAATTCTGAAGAAGGATTGATGGAAAAGGAAACTCTCAGTGGTGATTTCAGTGATCAAAGATCGATTAACATTGGAAGTTTCGAGGCAACAACTTCCGAGGACGAATATGGCATGAGAATAGCTCATCCTGTTGATTCCAACGAAGTAGTCGGTCCTACTGTAGAATCTGTACTCGTCAATGATGACTCCGAAGAAGCTAAAGTTATACCGATCGTAATCATAGAACCAAAGGTCGAGCCAGAGGAAACTACAAATCCAAACCTTGTCTCCTCAACGCAAAAGCCAAAAATACCGATTCAATCGGTTAGCCCACCTGTTAGAATGGAAAGAATCGAAGAGAAAACTTGTTTGCAGATGTCGACGAAACGTTTGACCATAGCTAAAAATCTTGACTACGAGGACATTGAGTCATTGCCAGAAGTTATGTTGCCATCGCCTAAAACTCCACCGGCGTTACCACCTAAGCCACAATTTCGAAATAATACTTTGATATTGAAGAAAATACCAAGCCCATCCTTTTTGATAGACGAAACTAGGAAGAAATTGTCAGAGGTCAGTTCAGCTGGACACGGAAAGAAGATATTTGCTCTGATAGGTTCACCGATCGAATCTTCATCGATCACCAAGTCGTCTGTTAAAAATTTAAACTTCGACGAGACGTCTACAAAAAACGTGGGAAACAACGAAGATGGTAATTTTTGGAAAAACAGATTCAATAATGTTCGATCGTCATTTCAAGCTCGTCATTCCAACGAGAAGAATGTAGTTAATCGATCGCGTAAAATTCCAAGAGTTACGAACATAGTCCGACACTTTGAGGAATTTAAAATTGGCGGAGAAAATGAAGAACGATTTAAGGAACGTAGTAAACCCAAGGAGAGATACGTTCGGGCGGAATTCGGTCAAGAATTCGACATAAGACAAAACTTTGAGGAATTTAACCTCGACGAATGCGATCTTTCGGATGATCCAAATCGGCCGGAAGCCGATGGATCCGAACGGCTCGGTAATAATCATCTCGTAGTTGCTGTTAGTCAAAATGAAACTAATAACTCACTGACCAAAGACAATAATAATCAAGTTACGACTGCTACCAATAATGCCAATACTGGTTACGATCATTTTTTAGAAGCAACGGGTCTGAGCAATAAATCCATATTAACACCTTCGAGATTATTAAGCAATCATAAGAGTATGCTCAAACCTAAGGACGTTAAATATAAAAATAAAATCAAAGCAACAGCAATTTTAGAAAAACACAATGCTTCAACTTCCAACACAACAACGACGACGCATGTGAGACATTGGACCGGTCCGTTCGTCTGATGATAAATTAAACGCTTTTTTCAAAGCCATACTATTCACAATTAATATAAGACAAGAGTATCTTAAATTATTTTAGATTTTTCAAATATCGATCCCGTTGCAAAGCTAATAAATATGCTTGCAGATTTATCTGTGTATACGTGTGTATAACTAATATTCTCGATATGATTCGCTCGTTGTTAAGCGATTTTTAGAAATGTTTAATGAATTATTTACTATTATTAAAATATACCCTATGGTATTCTGTATAATTGTAAACAAAAAAATTGTATCCAGTGAACATATGACATTAATATGACGTCACACATAAGTCAACTTAGATGACATACAATTTTGACGTAAATGTGACGTCAAAATGACTACGTTTATGATCGTAATATTATGTCATTCATATCTAACCTCTTCGGACTCTATGCAAATTCTAATGTACATAATACTTTTATTACTACTACTATTTTTTTTTTACTTTTTTTTTCTTATACGAAAAAAGTGAAAAATAATGATTTAAATATGACTGATTTGGGACCTATATGCTACGTAAATGATGACATAACGTGACGTCATATTGACATCATATTTATGTAAATGTGTTTACTGGGTAGTTATTATACTTTTATATTGTAATAGTTCAATTGAAAGAGAAGTATTTATATGTGTACGCTAAAACATCTCTTTTGTTTCCTTTTGTTTTTTCTATTTCTGCTAGCCTTAATAATAATAATAATAATAATAATAATAATAATAAAAAGAGAAGAATTTTTTTCAAACTTGAACCAACCAAACTACAACTCGGTAGTGTCATTAATTTTGCATATTTTACTTTTATCGATTGATTCGCAATAATTTTCAATTCAAATACAAGTAATATCCAATGTTATCAGTGTCATTTCTAATTCCGTATTTTTGTATTAAAAACACGAACACTATAGAGAAGACCAAATTTTTCAATGAATTTTCAATTCTTATGTACATACAGAAGAGATCAAATAAATGTTTAAATTGCACTATAAATACTTGTTACAATAAATTAACTAATTATTAGTTTATTACCTATCTTATTTTTACGATATTCATTTTTGATCTTTCAATTTCTCTGTAATATAATCGGCGATTGACGTTAGTTAAAAATTAAAAAGATAGCGCCTGTTATTACTTTTTGTTTGCATGCAAAATTATGAAAAAAAATATTGAATTATATATATAAATATTACATTAAATTACCGTATTACAAGTTTGTTATTTACTTTAATTGTATAGTATTTCATAAAATCGTTCTAGAGGATACACTCTCGTTCATTGTTCGAACGTTCGTTGGTTGATTTTTCAAGATATCAACAGGGGCGCCAACTATCGTCAAAGTTACCGTACTAACTGAATTCGAAAGTCTTTCATATAATTATAATATACAGATAATACATTAATTTCGTAATAATAAATAAATTATTATAAATAAATGTGCTAAATAATTGATATACTTTTTCATTATTTATATTAGAAAAGAAATAATTGTAAAGATTTCTCTTACGCGCTCGTTCGTTTGATAACGATTGGTAGCACTGCTAAAGAAGCAGTAAAATTTAGATGGTAGGACGAGTAACACGCATGCGCATTTGCATCTCAACGGAATAGTCGTAAACAACATTTTTTTTCAATCCAGAACCCTCAATAGTTTACGTATAGGAAATTAACGGGGGGGTTAATCGAGTTAGTGGATGACGTTCTTTTTTGTATTTTCAATGGATTTTGGAAAAAATATGATATTTTTCGGATACGAATGGTACCCATAATTCCTGCATTTATGGCTCGTTGGTATGCGGTGACGTCATCCGGATCGTTCTGGAAGAGCCCTGCAGGACAATAATGGCGGGTACGTATTTTGGGTCGAGCGAGAAGGGACAGCGCCATCCCTTTTGGATTTTCTCCGCGTGAAAGTCTTACGAGTTCATTATTTTATCGCATTATGTCGATTCTAGATTTGTTTGCGAAATACAACTGTACGTATTGTCAAGAGGATATTACAGGATTGCGTGTAAAATGCGTCGAATGCCCGGATTTCGACCTATGTTTGCAGGTGAGTCGAACGGGAACGCCTGCTCCTTGTCACGTGCTCCTCCTTCCCCTTACGCCCCACCAACCACCCACTCACCCATCTACTCTTCTTATCACCCCTCTCTTTCCTCATATCCCTCATACTCGGTGCTCCTCTTCTATCATTTTCTTTCCTCGTCTTTCTCTTGCCGGATTTTGCGTCCTGAAGTTTGCATCGATTCTCACGAATGTTATTGAGATCAGCTGTTGATCAGAGTTACCTTTGTGTCATCTGTAGCCATATAACAAATGAGCCAAGTTCTTACTACGTGGTCTATACGTGTCTGCCTGCGTTCATATGTGACATTTATATTATATTATATATATATATATATAGGTATAGGTATAGGTATTTTTCTTTTCCTCTTTTTTTTCTTTCAATTTGTTACGAGAGCAAATAAAAATATTAATGATCTATAATTTTTGTTATAAACAGTGCTTTTCTGCTGGAGCTGAAATTGGCCAACACAAAAATGATCACTCTTACCAGTTTATGGTAAATATGCGTATTTTTCTTGTTATTTAATTTTTAAAAAGGTATATTTTATAGGTATATTACATCAAATATACTGAATTTCTCTAGGATTCTGGTACTATTAGTGTATTCAATGGACGAGGTAATTGGACTGCAAAAGAACAACTTAGACTTTTGGATGCAATTGAACAATTTGGCTTTGGGAATTGGGAAGATATCAGTAAACATATTGAAACTAGGAGTCCAGAAGGTAAATAGAAATTCATTGAAAGATAGATTTATATTTATATACTGTATCTATATATAATGTAATAGCTTATAATATATCTTTTATGAAATGATATTGTAGAAGCGAAAGAAGAATACACTGCTAGATATTTGAGTGGCAACATTGGAAAACATACATGGCCACCTACCGAAAGCTATACGCCAAATCTTATGGATCAAACTAAGTCAGATAATGGACCATTGTCGCCTGATCTCACATCTCGGTTACCTCCACTAGATATAACACCAGAGGAAGCTGCTCAATTGGGTTATATGCCTCAGCGAGATGACTTTGAAAGAGTATGTTTAACATAGAGATTTTCTTTTAGCTTTCTAACTATCCTATTTAATTATGGTGTTAATGATATTTTGAAATATTTCAGGATTATAACCACGAAGCGGAGTCTCTTGTTTCTTCATTATTTTTGAATCCTGCAGAGGACGATGATCTGGATATAGCGCTTAAGCTAGCACAAGTCGATATGTATACTAATAATTTAAGAGAAAGAGCTAGAAGAAAACGTGTTGTACGAGATTATCAACTTGTGTCTTCTTTCTTTGCATCTTCTAGAAAAGATAGAGGAATTAAGAAGAGAAGGACGAAGGAAGAGAGGTAAGAATTAGTCTAAACTACTACGTTTTCCGATACGGTATATACTACTACGTTATTTGATACGCTTCTGTTCTTTTTCAGAGAATTTAGAGACAGAATGCGCACTTTTGCACAATTTTATACGGCACAGGAATACGAGCAGTTTCTAACGAATCTTGAAAGAGAAAGAGAACTTCGATTACGACTCTCGGAACTTTACCGTTATCGGGAGCATGGCATAGTAAGACACGAAGAATGTGCTCATTTTGAACAAGTGATAGCACAGGCTCAGGGACAAAACGATGCTGCAGAACATTGGACTGAAAAAAAATCTGTAAGTATTTGTTTACATTTATTTATAATTCTTTTTGTTTTTCTTTTATAATGGTAAAAATGATGAATACTCTTACGTTACCATTTTTACCATTTTTACCATTTTTTTCACGTTAAAATATAACCGAACGAACATACACCATTAACACTTTCACAATCGCGATGACACGCGGTATTATGTCTTTTAAAAAAGTCAACTTAATAGCCAATGATTCTGATTATTTTATGTGACTATTTATTACCCTCAATCGATATTGGTTCACGTATAAAAAAATATAGCAGGGATTTAATACAAATGTATATATTATCCCTATTATAATATTATACGAATCTTCGGATAAGCAATTAATATTTCAGCTTTAGTTTCTTGTTGACACTCTTTGTTCATGCAAATCCATACAGAGGGAATGTAAAACAACGTTCAGAGCTTTAATTATACTGTATGTACTAGCTTTTTCTTCCTTTTAACTAATTCTATTGTTTGTGGTGCGTGTTGCCAGGAATTTGTTAACAGATTGTATCAGTTTACATTTCACTTAGGGCAGCAGTGGGCCGTCCACGCCAATACATCGCCACACCTCAAAAAAAAGGTAAGCTTGTAGATGGACGTGAGCTTGGCTCATTCTTAAAGCGAATTTTACGCGATCTTAATCATAATGACGACATTGATCAGAATCCAGATTTACTGTAAAGCTTGAAGAATACTGACTTAGCTAATCAAGAGTATTAGGGTAATATTACTTGTAGGATTATTACTGATCGCGTCAAGTCCGCTTTGAATTGTATATACGTGTATATATGTCTATATTTGTTTATTATATACATTGTATATTTGTCAAACAAGCACGTTCTAGTTTACAGTCCTTCATTCTAGAGAAGAAGAAAAAAATTACTCTTCCACCGACCGAAAGTCCACTATAAAGGTAGACACAGCCAGCAGCAGCAGCAGCTCCACAATGAATCAAATCAATCCCAATCGGATGATGATTCCAACCAGTCAGTGGGCGGAGCAGGATAGCAGCCAACATTCTACGAGTTCAAATTCTACAATAGAAAAAAATTGCAATTCAGCGTCATCTTCTTCAAAAATACTCTCACATTTGGGAGAAACGGGAGAACGAGACATAGAAATGGAAGCATCGGCGCATCTTTTAACAAAACAAGAAAAATCATTATGTCTTCAGTTAGACTTGAAGCCGATGCAATATTTAACACAAAAGGCGTTGTTGTTACAAGTGAGTTAGTTTCCCTTTTTCAATTTGCTAGATATACTTTTTGTATTTTCTTTTTTCTTTTTTTTTTATTCTAGAATGTCTATATTGTTGCAGGAATATCTTAGTGGTAATAAGAAATCAGGGATTATACCTCAATCGGAACCAGAGAGTAAAATACTTCATTATTTGGTAGCTAATGGTTGGATTGCAGCCAATTGATCGATTATCGAGACAGAAGTTATGCTCATTTTCCAATTCTAAGTCATCCTTTATTTTACTAAGTCGTAGATGTGTAATGACAACATGAGTATAACTTAATTAATGAATAAGAATTACTTAGAGGAGAGAGAAAGAGAAAGAGCATATAACAAGAAATTTCTTTTTCTTCGACTACGTTTTTCTGAAACAATGTTATGTCTCAGTTATGTTAAAAAGTTTATTGGTAATATCCTATTGCTGTTATAAAGGACGAGGAATATCGTACTACTAGATAAATTATAAATGTAGTATCATTTTAATTTAATATTAAATCGGGTTGGGATATGTATGTACATATGTAAATGCACGCACATATCGATATATGTGTATGTATATTTATCAAAACGCGAGTCTACCATTTTTAAATTTAAAAATGATCTAGAGAAAATATTTTATAATACTGCCTTCTTAGATACTATGTACTGTTCTATCGATTCTTCCATATCAAATCTTGTTTTTTCTTTCTTTTCTTTTCTTTTCTTTTCTCATTTTTCTTTACTAGATTATAATACTGCACACGTGTAGAATATCGTTTATTTTATTTCAATATTATTTGTTACCATACTTGACAATAAGGAAATGCTAGTTTATGCGTCACATCTTTTTAAAATCATATGGAACTATTGCAAGGACACCAAATATCTGTGTAATTGTAATTTATGAAAGTATCGCTATCGTGCTTGAAGATTTGAAATATATTCTATCATACGTTGAATTCATTCTTGCTAAAGATTTTCAGCAAAAAAGAGTACGCAAAGCTACGACATTAAAGAAATAAAAAAAAGGAAAAGAAAATTTTTTCCTTATTGCATTAATATGAGATTGTCTATTAAGAGATTACACACATGTTATTAAATATATGTATATATAGATTTAGCTTTATAAAACGGACATACTTAGGTAATCTAGTTTGTCTAATGTATGGATATTTTTTCTGCGAAAAATAATGAAAAGGAAAAAACAACAACAAAAAACAAAAAGAGATTCCTTATTGCTGAAGAATGGTACAAATACGATAAGATCTTATAATTATGGGAGAAATGTATAATAGTAAATAATTTATCTATCGCCGACGTAGCGTTTGTATATATTTATAAATACTATTATATATGGAGAAAAACACATAGTACCTTTTTATTAATAGTAAATGTTGTTGCACAAAGTATAGACTTTTCCAGAAGTTAAATGTAATTAACGAGTTTTCCGATCTTATCACTCTAATTCAAGTTTATCAAGATGAAAATGTCTTATTTGTTTTGTTTTTTTTTTAAATAGGAAAAAAAATAAACCCAGAAATAATGTACTTTTTATCAAACACGTAATTTAAAAAAAGAATAAAATATTTCATGTTGTAATAAGTGTAAATATATATAGTAAATGAATTTTGTAGAGAAAAAAGAAAAATCAGATATCGGAATAAAACATTGAAGCACTTAGCAGCATATAATTTTACAAAGATTGCGATTGATCAGGTTTGGACAGCGTGATGTATAAATTTACAAACTATGATAGATTTTGCTTTGTATAAATATTTCCAATATAATATTCACGATTCTAAAAATGATTTCATTTCATTTGAATAAACATATACAGTAGGAGCTTGATTAATTAACCAACACGTTATTAGAAGGATAAATTATGCAAGTTAGTAAAGGATCTATTGTATATATGTATATTTACAATTTTTGTTCAGACAATTAAGACGGATAAACGTGAGGATGAGTTAATCGAGATTTTACTGTATATATAGGATAACATAAAAGTCGCTTTCTTCAAATAAACTTCAAACAAGCTATATATATTAATTTTCCGCATTTATTTCACAGAAATTTTTCAATCTCTCGCACAATAATAAAAAGAAATTAACATTTAACAAGAATACTGTTGCTATAGTAATCGCATAAAAAAATACTATATTAAAATATCAATTGATAACTATCGGCTGTTTTGTATAGTTGTAATTGCATATCATCATTTCATGAAGAAATTTTTAAAATAAATAAATCCTTGGAGGAAGCGACATTTATCCTATTGTATATCGTTATGTAGATACCGAAGTGATATAGAAATCGATTATGTAAATATCATAATTACATCTATACATTAATTTTTATTTAATCACGAAATTGACTTGTTACGAGTTTAAAAAAACCGAAATATTTCGACTAAAAAAGAAGAAGAAGAAGAAGAAAAAAAAGCTCTGAATATTTTTTATGAAAGACATAAACTAACATATTTATCTTCTCTTGTTTTTTGGTAGTACAAGATGGAAAGAGAAGATTCCATAAAAGAAATTTAGGAAAAAATATATGGGCCATTCCACGCCAAACGGGTCAGTTTTTTTAAATTTTAATTTTTCAAACTGGCCCGTTTGGCGTGGAATGTCCCATATATATTATGTATAAAAATTGTTTTTCGAAATCAATGATACTTTTTAATAATAATAATTCAGAACTAATCTTTTCTCTTAATAAATTGCTATCGATAAATTTATATTATATATTTCATAATAAAAAGAAAAAAAAAACATTCATAAATTCTTCTTCGTTTTTTTTTAATTTTATAAATCTATGGATTTATTGATCGTAAAGATTTCGAAAAAAGAATACGTATCTTTAAACGATCTAAAAACATTGATAAATGTTACAAATATTAAAATAAATATGTAAACAAAAGAAAAAAATCATTGTAGAATAATTAATTCCTTTTGGGAAAAGAAAAGAAAGGATGAAAAAAATGCTTATGAACATCTGCATTGAAATCCATCAAATTGTTAAATATACGAAATAAATTGTATAATATTTTCTTTTAGAAATTTATTTTCTTTTGTGAATTATTTCTAAATCTCAATTCCCTTTTTTACACAATATCAAATATTATCTTAAATATATTTTATATTTCCTTATACCCGTGTCTTAATAAAATCCTTTTAATCGTGAAAATATTCCAACGCGATTTATTCCAAAGTCGAATGACTTTTACATTCGTGGAATTAAAAAGTAGTTACAAGATTTGTTTTCCTTTAGGCTTCCTACTTCTTCCTCTCTCTTATTTCTTCCTACAATAATTTTTCCATCTCGTAGAAGAAAAGAAAAAGTGATAGAAAGAGCGATGGAAGGGGAACGTGTACGTAATCAGAATTATTAACGAGACGAGCCTTCGATTGGAAGGGGAAGGATTGTATAGCGAAACAAAGGTGAATTGATAGGATTTAGTAGGATCATTATCGTTTTCAATCCCACCTTTACCTGTATATTTCCACCACTAACGTCCCGTTATATTCCGTAGGATAAATAATCTTTCGACGAACGTAGATATATAAAGGCGGTTGGTCACATATTATTCAATTCAATCGCACCTTACGAACTGTCAGGTAAGTTAAATCTTTCTTTCTCTTAGAGACTTTTCTACCTAATAACGATTCTGGTATACATAAATATTTTCTTTCTTAAACTTAACTAACATAAGATTAAAGGTACTTCTTTATATATATATATATTCTCTGTAACACAAATATTTTCTTCGACTTTATATCTTGAATAAAATCTTGCAACGATTAATTTATTTTTCCTTTAGTAAATATGAAGACAACGTTTCTTTGTATTACCGTCCTGGCGGTAATCGTAGCTACATTGGCAGACGATCCAAAGTATACTACAAAATTTGACAACATCGACGTAAATGAAATTTTGCACAACGACCGGCTACTCAACAATTATGTCAACTGCTTGCTCGATCAAGGCCGTTGCACTGCTGATGCCGCTGAATTGAAGAGTAAGTTAATCAAATTCTATTTATTCTTATCTATCATTTATTAATATTTTGTATAATCAATATTTTAGAATCCTTACCGGATGCTTTGGAAACCGATTGTTCCAAATGTTCCCCTAAGCAAAGAGAATTTGCAGAAGAAGCTATGAAATTCTTGTCCCATAACAAGAAAGAAATCTGGGAGAAACTTCTTGCTAAGTATGATCCCGAGAAGAAATACAGAAATAAGTTGGTCGATCGAGCGAAGGAAGCAGATATCCAGATTTAAGGATAAATTCTAAGAGAATGATTCTTAATGAAATGCTAATGAATTAAGACAAATGTAATGATAATCATGCCAAAATGTATGATCGAAGACAAAAATGATACATTTACTCAAATATATATGGTTTAGTTATATACATATGTAGATATTATTATTTTGTAAATTCAAATTGGAATGGTTTTTTAAATGAATTCTACAAATTTGAATCTCTCGTGTTGTTATTGCGTGCATGATGTAACAAAATTGTGGTAATAAATAAATCGCTATTTGTACGTATATCTTGTCTTAAGATTTGTTTCACAAAGTAGTCATCTCAACATAGAAATACAAGATTGACGAGAATTTTTTAGTTATTTCTTAGATCTTACTCAATTTCTTTTTCTACTGTTACGTGAAATATATAATTATCTAATTAAAAACTATGTCACTAAGAAATGAATAATACGTCTATGTTATTAATTATATATATACCATATGTATATGTATTACATTTGACGTATGCATATATGAAGCAATTAATCACAAGTTCGAAATTCCGATATGTTACGCTATGAAGATAATTGAAAATCACTGGAATCAATGAAATAAATAAAATTATATACATATAGCTAGATTCACGTTACATGTAACGAATAATTAATTCATTCGTATCTTGAAATATATATTTAATCATAGAATATAATGGCAGGTTTAGAAAAAATGAACAGAATCGGACGAACGATCGAACATTCGCGCGAACAAATATTGAAACGTTACTCGAAGATCTGTCCAACTTTTTATCACATTTGTTATGATCCTCTGGGTACTCACAAGAAATCACGTACTTTTATAGGATTTATAATGGGCTTTATTCTCGGTGTGATTTTTTATCGAACTATAATCTTCCAGTTACGATTCGATCGTTATTCCACTGTCTATCTTGGAAGTATTATTATCATTATATTATCTATCGGTTGTGCCACATCTATTCAGGTAATTGCATATTTATTTCTATTGGAATAACGTCAATATTTGAATGATCTCACGATTAAAAAAGGTATTTAATAAAGCCAATTAAATAATATTGATAGAGTTTCATCTTTTTCTTCTTCTTAGAATATATGCATTGTAAATTAATTTTCATTTATGCAAATTACTTTAAAGAAATAAACATATAAGACTTTAATATCGTATGACACACACACCTTGTTTGCACAAAAAATAAGAAAAAAAGTTTGATTATCATTAACATATATTTATTTACAGATAAGATGTATTTGTATTTTGACCTTTCCTGCATTTTTTGGCCGAGCAGGACGTACTGTTTTGAGAGCACTGGTTCTCGGATACATAATCGCAGGACCTATTTTTAATTTAACATACAATGCGAAAGAAGTGATAAGGAGTTTTGCTTGTACAGCTAAATTGACGCATAATTTGACCAAGACGCGAGCCGATCTGATTTTCGAGCCTTTTTATCGAGCCATTTTAGAGATGAGAGGGAACGCCGGTGAGTTAAAGGATGCGTTATCATCGGTGAGAGATCTGATGAGTCCGATAGTCGAAGAGATTGAAGGGGAAGAAGAGATGATGAGATTGAAAGAAGAGAATGATTACCTCGACGAAATTCAAGGGGATTCCAAAAGGAGCGAGGAGATCGAGGAGAAGCGGGGAAAGGAGATGGAAAATGCTAAATCAGAAGCTGAATTTTATTCGGCCAAATATAAAATGAAAGTGGAGTCTCGTTGCGAGGAACAACTAAGTCGTGGTGCTGGAAGATGTAGGTAAGATCATTTACCTAATTCTAAATCGTTCCTTTAATTATATTTTTGTTTACCGTGTCATTTTCCAGAGACATGTTTGCTGACGCTTACGACAAGTGTTACTACAAGGTTACCGTTTTTGCTGCCTGGTTATTATGCTGGCCAATGAAGCTGACGTTCGTTTGTAATCTTGTTCAAGCGTTAGGCGGAGCTAATATATGCGATCCCGATGGAAAAGTTGATACCGGTGTTGGTGATGGTTACGTGGCATTGAAAAGTACCATTTTTTCATGTATATTTCTTTAATGAACAATTTTAAGAAGATACTATTTTTTCCCTACCGTTTTCCCTATTCAGATACTCGAAAAAAGTTCGGCAAAAGTATAAAGGATGCAAAACTTCAATACAAATTAAATATCGTACCACCGGTATTGGATATTCGCGATGCTACGACTGCTACGAAAGCCATGATGCACGATTTCGATGTAAGAAGGAAATTGTTCGAATCGGTGATGACATTTGCTAAGAGATGTTTATCTTTAGTCTTCCTTAATATTATTTTGAATGCTCAAAAGTATCACGACAGATATTTGACCGATATCGAGTTCGATAACATTTACGTGACTCGTTATTTTCGAAAGATCGATGCTAGGAGGAAAGCACGAGACAGTGTTACCTTGTTACCTTTGAAGAAGCTCGAGAGAATGAAATTGATCGATCCTTACGGTTTAAAAGCGAGCAGAGTTGAGAGTCGACACATTGTAGGTGAAACGGCTAAGCTATTCTTGGAAATGATTTTAGCTACGAGTTTCGTACTGATAGACAGATTATTCTTCGAAGCACTCGATTTAATTCGCCGTCATTCGCGATTGGAATACACTCAGGTAAAATTAGATTTATCAGTAAGAAAAAACGAATCTCATTTTTCTAATATTTATTCGTGGTATAGGCTGGTCATCATGATTTGAGTTTGAAGATCCAAGGTACTGGCGTAATAGCATCTCTGATCAGACATTTAATCAATGGTTTTAACGTGAAGAAACATACGAAAACTGTCATTTCTAATGAAGCGTGTTTACCAAGACCAACCGAATTACCAAATAACTTGGTCCTTCAGATTTATGCTACCTTTCTAGCTATTTTCATTTTAATTTATACATCTGCTTATACTCAAAGAATGCGCTTCTTCGTTTGCTCGTTCTTTTATCGAAAACGCCAGAAACGACGAATACTTTATCTTTATAATGAAAGCTTACGTCGAAGGCTTGGCTACGTGGCGTTTACGAAAGGCAAAATCGAGTCATTGGTAAGAACGCGTAGTTTGGAACAAGAAATCTCTCTTTCCATGGCTTTAAGGAAACAATGGCCTAAACTTTTCGGCTGGCTTAGATTATTCGCATCGGCTAGAGACAAATGTTTAATTTGTGGCGAGGTTGAACCACGAAAAGGCTTAAAATTTCGTCATTGTACTACTCCGGGTTGTCCTTTTATTTACTGCGAGGAATGTTGGAAGGACATTGGCCAGATCTGCTATGCCTGTGCCGATGTTTTCGATGTTTCCGATGATACTGATTTGGAAGACCCAACGGATGAGTCAGAGTCGACGGAATGAATAAGAATGAGCTGCTATACTATCACGATCTTTAAAAGTCATTGAAAAACAACTTAATAATAGAGTCAATACGATTTCAAGTTTACGACTTATAACCTCGAAGAATCATGTTGGCATACGAGATATCGAAACATTCAAATTAGATCCATTAACAAAGCAGGAAACGATCTTACATGTTTACTATTTTATCGCTAACACTTTGAAACTCCTTTATACTACATCTATACCTACTTGATTTTTTTATCCTTTAGTTTACAATGTATATGTATTACACATAGATAGATGTTATATATTTTATAATGCATATGTATTATTATTGAGGAAAAAGAATGACGAAAAGAGAGACGTTCTAAGAAATATTATCACTCTCTTATTTATTTTTCTAAACACATATCGCGTCTCAAGGATTGCCTATTTAATTGTAAATGTTACAGAATAAAAAAGAACAAAATTGGAAAGAAATCTTAAAAGAGAGTCGTCGAGTTTCGATCATTTCGTTGCCTCGAGAGTAATTTACTTTACATAATCTCGAAATGTACCTATTGAGAATATTATTTTCATGGATTTCGTGCGTCTAACGAACCATAGCGAGTACTATAAAAGTCTTTTTGACTAACGATGAATCTACAGAAGGAACAAGTTAGTTGAAAGAATTTCATCGCAAAATGTACGCAATAAATAAATTCACTTTCGTTATCTTTGTAACGTGTACTATTTTCTTAGTAAAAATTTCGGCGAGAGAAGAAGAGGAATCAGAGGAAGGAAAGAAATACACCACCAAATACGATAACGTCGATATAGATGGTATTATGAAAAACGAAAGACTGTTAAAGGCATACGTGGGTTGCCTGCTCGATCGAAATCCTTGCACGCCGGACGCGATGGAATTGAAAAGTAAGCTAATATATTTAACATTGCTATATGATAAAAAAGAAAAAGAAATGACATTAAAATAGAGTCAACAATATTATGACATTGGGTGTATAAAAAATTGTTTGAAATATTTCAAAAGTATCATTTTGAATTTGAATATCGAATCGAATGAGAGATAAAAAGGGAAAGAAAACATACGTGTAAGTGGAACGTCTTCATCGAAAGATCGAAATGCTTTGAGTATCGTCGTAAAAAACGTTAAGAGAAAACGTAGGATGAGTCGATTACCACGAGAGAGACGTGTTTCTCTTTTCTTCGGCAACACAGTCCGACTAAAGACGTCTTTACGCACGTGTTGGGTGCGATTTTATGAAAGCTATTACGGGTGGCACGAAGCGTGCAAGGACGCTCCAAGAAAGGTCGTTTACAAACATCTTACTCTTTTTTTTCCATTTTTTCTTCTTTTTAATAAATTCTATTTCTTCTTTATACTCTTTATCTCTATCTTTCATTTTATCGTCTCTCCCTTTTTTTTTTTTTACATCTTCTTTAACGAGATGTAAATGCGTTCATTTGATTGATTTAATATCTGTTTACGATGAATTCGTAATATCTCACAAGATCTATTACTTAACGACAGTCTATGTATAATGATATTAATAACAGAAAATTCAACAAATTGCCACACATTAAATATAATTCATCTAAGAGAAAAATATACTTGTTGTTGTTTTAGGAAATTTACCAGATGCATTAGCGACAAATTGTTCGTCCTGCAGCAAAGCGCAAAAAATTGCTGCAGATAAGTTGTCTCATTTTCTGATCGACGAGAGACCGGAAGCATGGGGCTTACTCGAGACAAAATACGATCCCAATGGCGAATACAGAAGACGTTACCAAGAAAATAAATTTAGCAATTTTGGTAAACTCGATAATCTAGATTTCAACGAAAAGGATTTCAACGAAAAGGATTTCAACGAATCGAAGCCTATACTCGATTCTTAACAAGATTCTTAATCACGATCAGCAATATTCTATTAATCTCGAATCTTTCGATATACTTTAACCCTTTGATGCATGATTTATTTTTCTAAACATTTATTTAATAGCACGAGTAATGTAGATGTTAGATTTTCAACGTGAAAGTTGAAACCATATGTTTCGACTTATTGTTACAAAATACATACACACCATAAGGAAAAAATAACACACGTATTAAAGCAACGTATATAATTCACTGATCATTTTATTCCTAGAATATATATATATATATATGGAATTGAAAAATATTCAACAATTTGCTGACAAAGTAACGCGGTGAATGTATTTCCTTTCTCGTCATATTTTTTCTAGAAAAAAATAAAATAAAATAAAATAAAAGAAAAATAAATTCGAAGGACAAGAAACGATCCTTGGGTTGGCATCCAAGATCTTTATTATACTTTGTGTTACATCCACACGTATTTACTTGGAATGGAATAAAAACTTTGGATTTATGATTGTAAAGAAAATCAATGACAATGAAAATTGCGTTGCGCAAGAACGTATAGGCAAAAAAGGCAAAACAAGATAGTGATTCATAACTGAACTCGTATACGACCCAACGACCTAATGGTCGAATCGCATCGTCATCGAACATTATAATTACATAGCTTCAATATATAAACCTTAACATTTCTTTTTACTTTTTATCGATTATTTTTCTATTTTTCATTCTTCGTGGAAATTCGTTGGAAGGTCGTTAAGAAGGTCGTTAAAAGATTGTTAGAAAGTCATTAAACCGCTGATAAGTTAATTTCTAATCTAAGAATATATTCAATCTGTCTTTATTTCAATACTTCGTCTTACGTTTCCTTTATTATTGTATTATGAACGATAACTTGAGAATTTCTAGAGAGTTAGAAACGATATCCCCTATCCGGATGCCCGTAGATCTCAGAAGATGAAACGCCAGGCCTAACGTGGGTGGTCAAATGTTCGGAACGATCTTTTCGGAGGTTCTTAGAAATCGAAGACCTCTAGTATGTCTTGCCATTGTCCTTGAAGAGGACAGAAACGCCTTGTTCATTGCTTCCAAGTTCGAAACTATTTGAATAGCATGTCGTATAATGCTCGTAAAAAGATGAAAGGAGTTCGTTCTTTAAATTTTCTTTCATTGTATCTTGGGAGAATGACAAATGGAAGAAAAAATCTATTCCAGTGGAATTATGCGAGTTATTTTCAAACGAAGTCTTATGTTAGTAAATCAAATTAACGACTTGACAAGTTCTAATAGAGCTGTCCCTCTTGATACTCTAATCTGGTTTATTCCAATTTTTTAACATATTATTTTCCAAGGTAATGTCATTTTCTTACCATACTTTTTACTATCGAGTTCAAAGATAAATAAATATACAAATGTTTTTTCTTTCTATTGATTTCTTGCCACGAGATTACAAAACGTCAATAACCTAACGCGAATGTCTTTTTGATGCAATAGTCGAGTGAACGAAACCTAATTTCTTCGTTATTATATTTAATAACGAATAATATTAAAAACGTAAAAATATTCAATTTAACAAACTTCTATATACATACATATAAGTATAGGTATATGTGTAAATAGACACGAATACGGAGAGAAGACACGAATACTCGTTCCTTGTATTATATCCTTTCACAGATAGAGGAAAGGGAAGGGGAGGTAGGGTATCGTGGTTATGAAGGAAACAGACGAAGGAACGAAACGAAGAAACAAGCACGTTGGGTGGTCCTGCCCCGCTGTTTATGGGGCACTGCATCTGCTGGCCCCGTATAAACCTCCCTCGACAACCTGTGTGGTCCTACCTTATGTCCGACTTTACATTCGATTCACTACTTGCTAATGGTAGCTGCATTAGCATTAGACCGTGCCGGACCCCCTATCACCCCCACCCCCCCTCCTCCACCTCCTCCTCCTCCTCCTCCTCCTCCTCCTC